>JASDQU010240670.1:79812-95130 GCA_032191745.1 Picea mariana
GGGACCTACAAGGGCCATGGACAAGGCCACAAACCACAAAACATGCCCTATATAAGATATAATTATCATTAGAGTGGTATGTGGATGCCATTAGAAGGCTTTATGCATTAGGGATGGGTACTAGAGCCTTGACCATGGTTGGGTCAAAAGTCGAGGGAATTATGACCTATGTTAATATTCTTGATCTACTAGGCCATGATCAAGGCCTCAAACTACAACATAGTTCCTTTAAAGTGAATCTTTGTCATATAAGTAGGATATGGGTATAATAATGATTTTTTTCATAGTAGGAATGGGTCTCAAGGACTTTACCATAACAAAGGGAGAAAAATAAGGGCCTTATTCCATAAATGGATTTGTAAGGCTCAATATCCATGAACATCACCTTCACCATAATCCATTAGAGGAAATATTTGGCCTCTAAGTTGAATATGTGTACCATTATAAAATATTTTGCACTAGGGACATGTGCATTAAGTAATTATCCATGTTCAAACGAGGAAAATAATTCCCTTGGGTCATTTATGAATCCTTAAGAGATTAAGGGACATAATCAATGCCCTAAACCACATAATATGTTGTCTATAGGGAATCATGAACCTTTGAGTGAGATATGGGTATTGTTATAATATTTTGTGTATAAAAGATGGATATGAAGGATTTAACCATGGTTGGGGGATAAATCCAAGGAATTGGGCCTTGAAAAAATATTATCGGGTTAATAGGCCATGATTAAAGCCATGAACTACAACATGAGACATTTAAAGGGGATCTTTTGCATACAGGTTGGATGAATTTTCCATTAGGATTTTTTGTGTAGTAGGGATTTATGTTGGGGCCTTTACCATGATTGGGTGATGAAAATAGGGTCCTTAATCCATAAAGTATGATCAAGGCCTTTAACTACAACATCATCCCTTTAAAGGGGATATTTTTCATATGAATGAGAAAGCGTTTCCATTAGGATTTTTTGTGTAGTCGGGATGGGTCTTCGATCCTTGACCATGATTAGGGGATGAAAATAAGGTCCTTAATCCATAAATGAGTGTAACTAGTCTTATGGGACATGGAATATTCTTCAAACAACTAAAAAAAACTTTTAGAAATCAACTTTGTACTTGAGCGCGATATTGGTACTTTTAGGAGGCTTTACATAAAAGATATGGATCTCACATATTTGGCTGTAAATGAAGCTTCTAGGGCCCTAGTCCATGAAAAAGGACTCAAATCACCATACAAACTCAAATTATTTGCCTCTTGGTGGGATATAGGAATCATTAAGAGAATTTTCATACCAAGCATGGGTCTCAAGGCTTTGACCATGGTCAATGAAGGAAAACAAGGGTTGTATCATCTAAATTGGTATTTTAGGGATTATAAAATTTAACATATGAATGAGATTTGGGAAATATTAGAAAATTTTAGATGCATTGGATGGATTTGGATACAGTGACCATGGTCATGAGAGAAAATAAATGGTGTGAAGATCTAAATGAAACTTTTAATGCTCATGAACCATGCACATGTCCTTGAACCACTACAAAGTTTCTTTCAAGGGGATATTTGGCCTCCAATTGGGATATGTGTGACATTAGGTGGTTTCATGCACCAAGGATAGGTCTAGGGGTCATAACCATAACAAGGAGAGAAAATAAAGGGACTCGAGTCATATATAAATATTTTAAGGATATTGTCCATGAACATGGACTCAAATCATCACATAGGACCTCTAAAAAGGATATTTGATCTCAAAATCGAATATGGGTTCCTATAGTAGTTTTTTCATACCAAGGAAGGATCTTGGTGTCTTGACCATGGTAAAGTAGGGAAAATAAGAGACATATCAACTAAATGAATATTTGAGGGATCATGGGATAAAATGGGGTATTAAACCATTACATGCATCCTTCATAGGGGATATTTAGCCACCAAGTGGGATACATATGAAATTAGGAGAATTGTTTTAACAAGGATGGGATTCAAGGCCTTATCCATGTTAGGATAAAGACATAATAGACCAATTTTATATTAAATAACTCCTAAGTGTCGAAATATCCTAATATCCCCCATTAAGAACAACCTAGGATATGTTTGAAGGATTTACAAAGGTGACACAATAGGAGAAATAAGGAGTCATTAGAGCATATCCCCCATTAATTACAACTTATTAAACTCCTAACATAGATCAAAGTTTGGAAAACTTCACTTCTATAAGAGAATTTGTGAAAATGTTTGCAACTTGATCTTTTATTGGGAAAAAGATCACTTGAGAACCATTATGATATTTTCCACTCTAGATGGTTATTAAGATATTTCCCATGGTCTAAGGATAAAATCAATGTATTGTGGGTGTTAAAATATTCTTTATGGTTCATGGACCATGCATAGGGCTTGAAACCACCAAACAAGATTTATAAATGGAATCTTTAGCCCAAAAGTATAATATTGAATCCACTGTGAGGTTTGGCATGATAGGGATTGGTATTTGTTCCCTAAGCATGGTCCAAGGACAACTATTATCATATTAGGGAGAACTGTGTAAGATTTTCTTAATATATTAATATAGTATTTTGTGTAATCATTTCAGATCTATTCAATAAATATTTCGTGCGGGGAATTCTCTACAAGGGCTCTCTCTAGAATAAACCAAAATTCCAAGACGTTTCTTATATAACGACTTTTCTAAGAGGTTCCAAGAAGTGAAACATGGAGGAATTTTATAAATCACATTGAATAACATTGTGTATCAATTTCAGAAATTTATTCATTACAAGTACAAAGTTATGATTATTTCAAGTTAGGGTTGTTGACTAATCCAAAACTAGTCATGTGAGACTAAAGAAAAGTTTGATGTAAATGCTAGTCTCTTGTTGTTTAAAGTTAAGGAAGGTTTGCAGGTATGTGATCATATACACCAGGTCTATTACAGAGTTATAAATAATATTTGGATGATGAAATTGATGAGGGCATTTGGTTGAGGTACAAGTTCGGTACATGGTTGAGACAAGTAGCTGATGAGTTGGCACATACATGAGGTGTATAGTTGATGATGTTGGTACATATTGATAAGTCATAGTTTATGAGTAGTTTGCATATGATTGGTAGATACTTAGTACATGGTTGGTTGCACTTGTTTATGGTATAGGTTGATTACAGATTGTTTGGTACAGGTTGGTGCATGGTTGATGCACTTGTTTATGGTACAAGTCGGTGCATGGTTGATGCACTTGTTTATGGTACATGTTGGTGCATGGTTGATTCACTTTTTTATGTTACAGGTTGATTACAAGTTGAGGTACAGGTTGATGCATGGTTCGGGTTTATTGGTAGAGGTTTACAACGATATATCTCATAGTGATAGTGTGACAGTGGTTCCATCATTCTACTTCTACTTTAGGGTGGTTGGACGGGGCAAGGAAAGGTGGTTGTAGCCACCTTCTAGTTGTATCCAAAGAACATAGGGGGTTGTAGCCTCCTTCTAGTTGTAGCCAGAGAATTGGAGAGTTGGAGCTTCCTTCAGGTTGTAGCCTGAGAAACTAGGGGGTTGGAGCCTCCTTCCAGTTGTAGCTGGAAAACAAAGGAAGTTGGTGCTTCAAATGAATGTAATTCTTTAGGACATATAAGAAAAATCATTTTGTGTTTTTCTCATGATTTGGGTTTCCACATAAAACACCGGTGTACTGTGTATGTCTGTGATTTTTCATTTCTTATTGCTCATTATTGGATAATACTTCTACATTGATATAACACTTGGATTATTTGAAGAAAAAGGATTATAATTATGTTATTACTAATTCACCCCCCCTCTCAGTAATCCAACAATTGGTATCAGAGAAATTTCTTTTAAAAATCAGTTTAACCACTGAAAGGTAGATCAAGGAGAGTACCAACTTATATAAAAATGGAATACCATAGTTTGATGGACATAAGTATGCTTTTTGGAGCATAAGGATGAAGACGTATATATAGGCACAGGGATTTCAAGTTTGAAAATCAATTTTAGATGGATACACAGCACCAACAGTTCCACCAACAAATGATAAAGCAGTGAAACTCGATGAGAATAATTCCAAACCCAAAAATGCACTTTTGAATGGTCTCAGTGATACGGTATTCACCAAATTTTCACATTGTAAATCTGCTAAAGAGATTTGGGACAAGATTAGAAATATTTATGAAGGAGATACAAAAGTCAAAGCAACAAAGTTTCAAACTTACAGAGGTCAGTTCGAACAACTAAAAATGAAGGAAGATGAGAATAGTGCAGCCTACTTCTTATGAGTCGATGAAACAATGAATGCAATCATAGGATTGGGAGAAGAAATTGAAGAATATGTAATTGTTCAAAAGGTACTAAGATCTCTTCCTATGAGATTTAACCCTAAGATATCAGCACTAGAAAAAATATTGGATCNGCCTACTTCTTACGAGTCGATGAAACAATGAATGCAATCATAGGATTGGGAGAAGAAATTGAAGAATATGTAATTGTTCAAAAGGTACTAAGATCTCTTCCTATGAGATTTAACCCTAAGATATCAGCACTAGAAAAAATATTGGATCTAAACTCAATAAGCATGGATGAAGTGCATGGAATCTTCACAGCATATGAAATGAGAACTAAACAAGAAAATCCAGATGTAAAAGAAGCAACCTTCAAAGCATCCAAAAGATCAAAGAAAAAGAAAAAGGAACAAGAATAATATAGCAACAATAGTGACATCTTGGAAGATCATGAAGAAGTGGCCAACTTCGTCAAAATACTGAACAAGGGAACCAATGGTAGGTATAAAGGTAAGCTTCCTTTATTTTGTTTTAATTGTGATGGTATTGGTCATTTTTCTAACAAATTTCCTCATAAGAAAAAGAGAAATGATGAAGGTTACTCAAAAGGAAAACACACATATAAAGGAAAAAGAACTACAAAGAAAGTTTTCAAGAAAAGATTATGCACCAAAGAAGACATCTCATCATCAGATGAATATGAATTCAGTGACAGCGAGACAAGAAGAGTTCTATTCATGGCAGTAAAAGACTTTGACAAAGAATACTTTGAAGAAGAATATGAAGATGTCAAAGAAGAATATGAAGAAGTCAAAGATGAAATTGAAGAGGCAGAAGTTGACTATAAATAAGAATTAATGTGTTCCATAGAAGTTATCATAAGAGAAAAGAATAAAAATAAGAGACTACAAGAAGAACTAGACAAGAAAAAGGGCACTCGAGAACTAGAACAAATGATAAAAAAATATAAGGTTCAAATAGAAGAAGATAAAAGAATTGAAGAAGCACTCAAAGAAAATCTAGAAGAAAATGACAGAATCATTAGAAACTTGGAAGAATATATTGTCACACTAAGAAAGGATATTCAAAAGAAAAATATGCAGAATAGCTCAAAAGTTTTGGATGACATTATCAACAGTAAAAAATCTCATCTTGACAAGACCATACTTGGATATAATCAGTCAAAAAAGGGATCAATGTCCAAAACAACAAAGAAAGAAACATATCCAAAAAGATATGCAGAAACAATCAAAGGGGATAGAAGGATATACGACGAAGATTACAGGGATACTCCTCCACCGAGAAGAGTCAAATTTCAGAATAAAAAATAGACAGATAGGCCTCAAGAAGAAGAAGTATTCATAAGAGCACCTCCTTTCAAAAGATCTTCAACTCCCAGGTATCAAACTATATTTTTTGGTTTATTTTATGCATATAATAATTTTGGACATAAAGATGTGAATTGCAGGGCTAACAATAGGAACAATAACAATTTTTAGAGTCATACACAAAGGGGTTATTAAAGAAAACCTATTGAAACACAAAGAAGAAGTTACAACAGGTTTGAATCTTTGAGCAATGAAGTGGAATGTTACAAATGTAACAATTTTGGACATGTGGCCAAAGATTGCAGAATGATAGTCCCTCCTAAAGAACCTCAACAGAATAACAACACTCATAGACAGAAACCTCAGAAAATGACATGGATAAGAAAGTAAGATCATTATAGAAATGAAGAATGCACAATCGCTCTACAAGCTAAGCAGAAGAAATGTGGTTGGTATGTTGAAAGTGGGTGTTCAAAACAAATGACAGGTGATAGAGACAAGTTTTTTACATTACGAAAGGAAAGAGATGGATCAATCTCATTCGGAAATGATGATTCAGCCAAAATCATTGGAAAAGGAACATTCTGAATTGGGAAAAGGAATGAAAAGGCATAAAATGTTCTACTAGTAGAAGACATGAAATATAATCTTCTAAGTTTGATTCAAATGTATGACCAAGGTCATAAATTTACTTTCGATTCACAAAAGTGTGATATAAGAAAATAAGTTTCAGGGAAATTGGTCGCTACAGCTGCAACAACTTCAAGCAACATATATGTGTTAAGTGAAATTGGAAATGAAAAGTGTTTTCTATGAAAGGAAGATGAAAGTTGGCTATGGCATAGAAGAATGGGTCACATACATTTTGATAACCTTGTCAACATCAGCAAAAGAGAAGCAGTCAGAGAAATGCCCCAGATCACGAAACCAACCAACACTTTATGCAAGCATTGTTAACAAGGAAATCAAACAAAGACCAGGTTCAAATCAAAGGAATATTCAACGACAAGACCACTAGAAATTGTGCATACTGATCTAGTTGGACCAACTAGAAAAAAGGGCTTAAAAGGTGAGAAATAATTTATGTTATTAGTTGATGATTATATAAGAATGAATGCAATTTTCTTTCTCAAGAATAAGTCAGAAGCTTTTGAAAAATTCAAGATCTACAAGGAAATGGTTGAAAATGAAATGGATTCAAAAATCGAATGCTGGAGATCTGATAATGGAGGAGAGTTCACCTCAAAGGAATGTATGGACTACTGCAACAATCATGGAATAAAAAATAAATTCTCTATTTCTAGGACACCTCAACAGAATGGAGATGTTGAAAGAAAGAACAAGACAATATAGGAAATGGCTCGAACAATCCTAATGGATTCAAAATTGACAGATATATTTTGGACACAGGCAATACATACAACAATTCACATTCAAAATAGAGTGATGCTCAGAAACAACACTGACAAAACTCCTTACAAACTATAAAAAGGAAGACCAACAAATGTACAACACTTCAGAGTTTTTGGGAAAAAATGCTATATCAAAAGAGAAGATGGCGGAATGGGAAAGTTTGACTCTCACGTGGACAAAAGAGTACTTATTGGTTACTCAAGTACAAGGAAATTATACAAATGTTATAATCTAAGATTGAACAAAGTTGTGGAAAGCATCAATGGGACAATTGATGAAACAAACAAACTAAAATAAAAGGAAGAAGAAAATGAATCAATGAAACAACTCTTAGAAGAAGAAGTAGAAGGTGAAAAAGAAGTAGAAGAGGAAGATGAAGAGAATACAACATAAGCATAAGATCAAGTTCAACAAGTGCCTCCAAAGACACCCAGTAAACAAGTACAAAAGAATCATCCTTCAGAACAGATTATCAGAAACAAATATGCAGGAGTTGAGACTACAAGAAAAAATCGCTCACCAGAACAAACACACCTAGCACTCTCATCTACAATTGAACCAAAATGTTTTGAAGAATCCAACAAGGATGAATTTTGGAAAAAGGCGATGGATGAAGAATTGGATCAAATAGAGAAAAATGACACTTAGGAACTGGTTCCAAGACCAAAGAATAAGAATGCAATCGACACAAAGTGGGTGTTCAGGAATAAATTGAATGAATATGGACAAGTTACAAGTAACAAAGCTAGATTGGTATGTAAAGGATATGCACAGGTTGAAGGAATCGACTTTGAAGAGACATTTTCTCCAGTTGCCAAAATGGAAGCAATATGTTTTCTTTTAGCTTATGCATGGTCCAAAAATAATAAAATGTATCAAATGGATGTAAAATCATCTTTTCTGGACGGGGAACTTGAAGAAGAAATCTACATTGAACAACCAGAAGGATTTCAGTTGTTAGAAAATGAAGATTATGTCTGTAAATTAAAGAAGGCCTTGTATGGTCTAAAATAGGCTCCTAGAGCATGGTACTCTAGACTGGATAAGTATCTGCAATAGGCAGGGTTCAAAAAAGGAAGTGTAGACAATAATCTCTACATCAAGGTAAGTCAAGGTGATATTTTATTAATTGAAGTCTATGTTGATGATATTATTTTTGGTAGTGATGATGACAGGTTAAGCCAGAAATTTGCAAAAGATATGCAGAATGAATTTGAAATGTCATTACTTGGAAAACTATCCATCTTTCTGGGACTTTAGAAACCAAGGAATTTTTATTTCTCAAACCAAGTATATCAGACAAATGCTAAAAAGTTTCGGTATGGAAGATTGTAAACCAGTTATCACTCCCATGCAAACTAGTTGCAAGTTGTGCAAAGATGATGATTTGAAGTCTACATATCAAAGGAAATATAGGTCAATGATTGGCAGCCTAATATATGTGACAACATCGAGACCATATGTAATGCAGGAACTTGGACAGGTGGCATGATTTCAAGCAACACCAAAGGAATCACATATATTAGTAGTGAAGAGGAATTTTAGATATCTCAAAGGAACATAAGAGTTTGGATTATGGTATCCAAAAGGAAAGGATCTATCACTTATTTCCTACATAGATGCGGATTGGGCAGGTTGTATTGATGATCGATGAAGCACCAGTGGAGAAGAATTCTTCTTGGGTGAGTGTTTAGTATTATGGCTAAGCAAGAAAAAATCATTAATATCCTTATCTACAGTCGAGGAAGAGTACATTGCCTCAACATCATATTGTACACAGGTTCTTTGGATGAAACAAACTTTGACAGATATACAGGTTGAGTATGATCATCCCATTCCAATCTATTGTGATAATACAAGCGCCATTGGTATCTCAAAGAATCCAGTGATGCACTCCAAGATGAAGCACATTCCAATCAAGTATCATTTTTTACAGGAACAGGTTGCAGAAAAGAACATCAAATTTGAGTATGTGGGCACAAAAGAACAAGTGGCAGACATCTTTACAAAACCACTTCCATGATAATCCTTTGAGTATCTTTGCCAGAGACTCAGATTTATTTCTACTTCAAAATGAATTATTTTGAATTATTATCTTATATGTCTTATATATACATGAGGAAGCATCATAAGAAGACATTTCATTCAGGGGGAGAAGCCCCAGATGGACAGATAACTTTTCCAATGATGACAAAGGGGGAGAGATTTATCAAATGCAGAGGACAGAGGCATGATTCTAGGGGGAGAAATGGTGACAGATTTGTAAAGGAAAGAGGTATGGTTCCAGAGGGAGCATGAGTGATATGATTTCAGTATTGCATCAGAGTGTTGCCTTCAATGCCAAAGGGTGAGATTGTTGATTAAGATTGGTTGTCATTGATGTCAACCCTTGAAGAAAGCCCCATGGAACAAAGGTTGGGTAATGGACCCAAGATTGTTTGATGTAAATATGAATCATTATTTTCTTGTCATGGTTGATAATAAGTAGAAATTGATGAACTCCAAAGTGGTCCCCTTATGGTGAAATCCCTCACGGGAAGACACTTTGCGGATTGAGTTATCCTAGAAGTATGGTTAGAGAACCCATTATTATTTGTGGAAAAATGAGAAGAAGGTCATTGAATTTGTCAATCAAATTATCATATATGGATATTGCTTGTCATCCCATTTTCGGTGGTATGTGGAACGTCACATAACTCCTCACGGTTAGAGAGTTATGGCCATGAGAAGTTGGAGAACCCAGGTTTGGGTAATGGACCTGTTATCACTTCAAGAAACTCCTTAGGGTTGTAGGATAAAAATTCTTGGTAACTTAAGAAATTATAAATAATCAAAGTGTGGATCAATGGGATAACTGAGGATGGCTAAGCAAGAAGATAACGTATCATGCCTCTAAATAAACCAGTGCTTCAAGAAACTAGATATCAGTTACAGCAAAAATAATCAAGATATGAAGAATGGCATTCAAGATAACCAAGTACAAATCTGCAGGGTCATACAAGAATGTAAGAAGATCCAATTCGTATTCATGAGTTATATCAGAAGATGATAGTTCTGAACAACTGAGCTGAATAGAACTAAATACAGAATAGTGAAAATGTGGATAGACTGATATATAATGACCAAAGAAAACTATCATTCATATAGCAAAATAATGCACAAGTTACATAGCCAAAAAGTGTCTCTAGAATTGAACCCTTTCTTAGTCTTCTTTCTATAGATTTATAGATTTACAATATGGTTATCAGATCCTTAAACTATGGATCTGTTTATCTAAAAACAGTAAACAAAAACTGTATTTACAAAAAGATAGGGATAGATCCTCAGAATAAGGATGATCCCTATGTGTTGGTCCTTTGAATGTGTTGAACAGTTGATGAAGTGGAGATCAGCCTACCAAGGCTCCTTAGTTTGATATCATGAAGATAGAATTCGAATTGGGTGATGTGCTTGTTCATCCCTGATATTTTTCCTTAAAAATCGACAAAAACTTAGTCACAAAACTCCTTTTGACTTCCCTTTCCAAACTAGTTGTTGAATTAGACTTGACAATTCAACACCTGTCCATTTGAAATGGTTTCAAACCATTCTAACCCAAAAAATCCTGATCTGGGAAAAAAATTGGCTATTCTAGTCGTGACAGGCTTTCACCAGCTAATTTACCCGAAAATCTGCTCCTTAGCTGGTGAAAGGCAGAGCTTTCACCAACTAACTAGTTATAATTCTGCCTTTTGCAATGGTGAAAGCGCAGATTGTTTCAAAATCAAATTTCTCAGTCATGGAGAGTTTGTTTTGCATGTTTGAATAGTTGATTGACATCGACAAATCCTAATATTTCCAATGGTTCTTTCAAATCTGCATTTGGAGCTAGGGAAGCTAGTCAAATTTTCCCTACAAGATTAGGCATCGTTCTTTCAAAAATGACAGTGCATTTTTTATTGCTAACATCTGGCTCCAATTGGGATGGATACCTCCCTATGAGGTCTCCAAGAACTTGGAAGACCTTGTGCCTTTAGTATTGGTCCATGGACTCATTTAGCCTTTTCATTCCCAACAATGTTTATAACCTGCATTTATGTCTTTGGTTATTTACAAGATCCCTTAAAATTTTGTTTCTGAAAACTCTGCCACTTGTCTTCGGAGTTGTTGCCACATGTCTTTTGCTAAATTAAAATCTGCATATTGTTCCCTCAATCTTGAAAGAATCACAAGCATCTTAAGGATTTAAATTTATCTTCAATTTGTTGCTTTCAAGACTCAAAGATATCACGTACCAGATATATCCTAGAAATGTGGAATTTCTAACCAAATGCCCAACTGGAAATTTTAAACCACTGTTACTGCTATCATAGTTGAAGTATGAGCCATTCCACAGCTTTTCATACACAATTTTTTCCTTTTGAAATTTAGGTCGAAAATGTTCTCCAGAAGCTTTATCACCAACTTCATCTTCCATGACAGCAGCAGCCTGAAGGACTGCCACCCATAGTCCACCAGAAAAGCACTGACACCTGAAATAGACCATGCATCATATATTTGATCCGGGAAACCTTTGTCAAACTGATCCATGTAAGCCATGGCCATATAAACAGAGGGCCAAACAACATGATCAAATGATTTGTCACCCGTTGCAACCATATCTCTGTAAACCTTTTCTGGATCGTGTATCGATACAGCAACAGCTTCATAAACAAAGCATTTTTAGATTCTATGATGTGTGCAGATAGCCTTCCAAGGCTTGTAGATGTGCTTCGATAATGATAGAATCGAATTTTCTATCTTTGGCAAAAACAACTGATTCTGTGCCCCAAAAAGAGGTGTCTAATATGACTTTGGCACCTCTTCAAACATCCTTTTTATCAAATTCGGATATTGAATTTGATGTGTAAATTCAATATGCATCTTTAGAAACTATTTTCAGGATGTTTGGTTGAGAAAAACTTCGATTTAGGCAAAAATACACCTTCGCTAGCCAGTCTCAAGTTTCACCAGCTATTCCGCCTTAAGATTTGCTAATTAACTGGTGAAAGATCTACCTTTCATTAGCTAACTGGTTATAATTCTTCCCTCTGCGCTGGTGAAAGTTTTGTTTTATCTTTGAGAAGAAAATAATGCAAAGCAACAATGATCCTGCATAGAGTGTTAGATTGTTCAGCAGCTGCTCGATAAAGTGTTTTCGACACTTGATGTTTGAATCTCAGGTGACCTGCAATGCTTGATTCAAGAATTGATATGCTAAGAAAGAGAGGAAAAAACAAATTAGAGATATCGAAATAACTTAAGCAATGACACCAAAACTGCAGAGCATACAAAGGGAATCCAAATGCACAATTGTTGTTATCTATGGCAGGAAATTGATAGCAGTGCAAGAAGGATCTTCTTGCTAGGGCATATGGGAATTTCTTGATCAATCTTCTTTGATCATTTCCTCAAGCTCAACAATACCAAATTCCTGGCAGATTCGCTAAAGCTCATCCAGAGTAATTTGTATGCTTCCATTGTTGTCTAAATAAGAAAAGGTAGAAAAAGATGCTCCTTATTGCAAACTCCACAAAAATGGTAGATTTGGTTTCCAAACTGGATTTATTTCTAGTGAATCTGGAGAGCAAACTGGACTTACCCACACCATAATTTCCAATCGAAACTACCTTAAGAAAAAATTCATGATCATCATCTACTTTGTAAATCATCTCCGCAAAGCACCAAATGAATTCTTGAGTATCCTCGAAAACCCAAGATCTGAATGAATGACTGTTAAACAGATAGGTACACAATGAATATCAGTCTGATGCAAAGCTTTACACTGATCTGAAAATGGTTATTTGACTCAGATCTCTGTGTATCGGGTGCCCAAAATGTTTTCCTGTGGTTTGCACAAACCCAAAAAATTCACCCCTGTACTTATGGATCGAAAACGATAATGTCTTAGCATGCATTGAAGATCACACAGGACGCATTGCTCATATGCCCTTACACTTTAAACTAGATCTGGAAGTTGACCTCACCGCGGCCAAACCTATGAGTTAAAATCACAGATCTCTTCGAATCTGATCAGATGATAATGGAATAATGTCGAAATACACATTAGGGATGTGTACCTGCGCTTGTATCTAATCTAGAAATATTTCAACGGTGTAACGGAGCTGAAAAAATGGTCTGCAGGTTATCTCGGGTTAATGCATAGTGAAGACACGTGTCCTTTGTCTGTTCACAGGATTCCTTGCTACGTGTGATAAAATCCATGAGAAGAATGGGAGTGTAGGCTCTTATCATCCAAGAATCAGTATCATAGTTATTTCTCATGTTATCGGCCATCTCTCTTTGTCACGGGGCAATCCAAACGCCAAATCAACAACAACAACTGCGAGATACCAGGAGAGGATTATTCGCATCTAAAGCATATTTCATGGGTCGAGCGGTCATATTCTGGTAATAATAAATGATAGATGGGCCTCTGTAAAGCCATGGCGTGTAGATGAACGGTGGAAGTTCCGGCTCCTTGCATGTTCATTTACAACCTACATCTTACAGTTTGATGCTTGACAACTAACAACTCAGGCTTTGTGAATCATATGTTTGATTTATCGATGGGTCGATATCTTCTTTGCCCAAGAGCCTCAATACTGTCTTTTCCTTCTTTCTTGTAATACATGGTGCTATGGCTTGTAAAAAACCAACCTCGGTCGAAGAAATGTAGTCCACTTTCATAGATTTTGGTTGAGATAACAGATATGATTGCATGCTTAGGTTGTGTTGTTTTTAAAAAAAATGGTGGGTACTGTACATTCAACCAAATCGCAGGTAGTTTTAGTACAGCTATTCTCGTTCAAGCACGAGATAGAGATTGTCGAATATTTTCTTTGATGTGACACCAGTGCTCTCGCCCACAATCTGGTCACCAAGGAAATCAATAGAAAAATATCAGATAAATTCTTGCCATTGACAATATAAGAATTACTCTGATTTGGAAAAAATGTTGCTTATGTTTGTACTGTTATCCAATCATAAATCTGTCCGGCATAATCCTTTCTGATCTTTTGTTAAATGCAAGTCATAGAACATTACAGTTGTTATCACTGAAATTTCATCCGCACATGGCGACAAGAACTCAGCATCGTCAAACAGTAATGAAGTCATTCATGGCACTGAATTAATTTCACAGCATTGCAAAAAGGTCAAAAACTATACAAAGTAACCAAAAATTGAAGGGTGCTTTACAGAAGTTTGGTGCACGCGCACATGTGCGGAATAGAAATGTACCATGCGCGCATACGCGCATGATGCGCGATTGTTAGCGCAAAAACCCGCACACCTGCTAAACGATGCATTTATTGAATTAGTCGGCCTCCCAACCACTAATGGATTAGCTCCCAAGCCGATTTGACCCTCAAATCTAAGCTGAATCCACATGGTAGGCTGGTCAAAGACCTAATGAAGCCCTAAAGAGCCCCTTTTCACACTTCAAAGGAGTTACATAATCACCCAATGCTATGCTATAAAAAGCCATGAAGAAACATCATTTTCTCAAGGAATTTCATGTAATGTTATGCTGCTTAGATTGTTTTAAGGACTCACTCCTTAGAAATAACACATTAGCACCATTTCATTGAGCCATTCACCTCTCCATTGAGTGAATGTGCTTGAAGTTCTTTCACCATCATTCTCATTTTCTTATTGTAAGGAGAGCAAGATTGTGAGGGCACAAGAGTCTTCCTTTGGAGGAAGAAGGGACTCACAGTCCCCTTTCTTCATTGTGCTTTGATTTCATCAATTGATCAGCCTAAAAACATTGGTGATATTGGTCTTGTTGTCTTTCTTATTTCTTTATCCATATGCTCATAGTTTTAGTTTGTTTTAATTTAATTCTTGTTTATAGTTTTGTTTTGTTTTCTCTAACTCTTTCCTCTACAGCTGTCATGCTCAGCAAGACCCAACTGGGCATGTAAGCACCCTCTTGTTTTCTCACAAGGTGACGAATAGGGTACAAACAGATTGGCAACCATATTGGGGAGAAGGTATCAATTCCTCCCTCATTTGGGTTTATTTTTCTTTCCTTTTAGTTTCTTTAACTTGCAGGTGCACAAACCGGCCTCTGCCGACCTGCTAGCCATCCAATTCAAGGGAGAATTGAGAAAAATCCATACGTATTTTCTCTCTCGGTCGTTTGTCACAGGTGCACGGGTATTTTACCCCACAGACGCACATCGGGTGTGCATGCACATTTATTACAGTTTCTCCTTGTGCGCATGTGCTTTCTGTCTCTACTCTGTTCACGCGTCGGCGCTCTGTGCGC
>JASDQU010240670.1:100139-120152 GCA_032191745.1 Picea mariana
CAAACTTTCGCGATCTCAATAATGCATGTCCAAAAGATAACTTTCCAACGCCTTTCATCGATCAAATTATCGACGACTGCGACGGTCACGAGGCTCTCTCCTTTATGGACAGATTCTCTGACTATAACCAAATTCAAATTCACCCAGCCAATCAATATAAAACCACATTCATTACCCCATGGGGTACTTTTGCATATCGTGTCATGCCTTTCAGTTTAAAAAATGTTGGAGCAACTTTTCAGCGGGCAATGACATACATCTTTCATGATTTGGCTGCCATCATCCTCGCTTGGACGATCTCACATCTCGCTCCAAAAAACGCACCCAACATCTTGATGATTTATGAATCATCTTTCAACGATGTCGCCAGTACAACATCCGCTTGAACCCTCTCAAGTGTGTGTTTTGCATCACCGCAGGGAGCCTCCTTGGTTTTATCATTTCCCAAAGAGGTATTACCATGGACCCCCTCAAAGTCAAAGCAATCACCAAAATTCCACCTCCTTGGAATTTACAGAAACTTCAGAGTCTTCAGGGCAAAGCTAACTTTCTTCGATGATTTGTCCCAGATTACACCATCCATGCACATGGTTTCCTTCGCTTACTACGTCACGACATCCCGTTTCATTGGGACAACTATGACCAACATTCATTTGATGATCTTAAAGTAGCAGTTTCAAATGCACCTTTAATTAGTGCACCTGACTATAATCATGACTACATCCTCTACGTATCAGCATCAGCTGTATTAGTAGCCGACGTCCTCTTCTATCTTGGAGATGAAAATCGTGAACACGTCATTTACTAAGTTAGTAAGAAACTCTCAGGGCCACCCTTGAAGTATAANCGCAGTCCAGAAACTGCGCCATTACATTCTGCTTCGCACCACCAAGGTCGTCGCAGATTCCAACCCTATGCAATACTTGCTCAGCCATCACCAATTTAACGGCAAATTTGCTCGTTGGATCGTTATCCTTCAGGAGTACGACCTCGAGTTCTCAACACCTAAGAGTAAGAAGGCCCTCGTTCTCGCTGAACTTGTCACGACCCTCCCCTCTGACACCACTAGTGCCCCCGTCAACACTGACTTTACTGACGAACATCTCTTTACATCACTTCAGATGACCCTTGGTATGGCAACCTTCTCGTCTACCTATGAACTCAAAAGTTCGGTAACCATCTATCACGAGATGATCATCGGTGGATTCGCCATCAGGCCCCACGCTATCTCCTCATCGGAGACATCCTATATCGATGGGGCATCGACACCATTCTTCGTCATTTCCTGACTATTGATGAAGCCGAAAAAGTCTTAAACGACTGCCATAGCTGCGCTTGTGGGGGCCATATTTGAGGTATATCCACGGCTCAAAAGATCATCCACGTCGGTTACTTTTGGCCTACCTTGTTTCATGATTGCATTCATGCCGTGAAACGATGTGAGCAATGTCAGCTCTACGCCAACAAAGCCCAAGCTCCCCCCGCTCTTCTTCACCCTGTCATTACTGTGGGCCCTTTTTGTAAATGGGGCATCGACTTCATGACTTGTAATGCCCCCTCCATCAATGGTCACTAATACATTGTTGTCGCTGTTGATTACTTCACCAAATGGGTCGAAGCTATACCTACTTTCAACAACGCCGCTGACACTGCAGCACGTTTTTTCTTTAACCACGTCATATCCCGTTTTGGAGTACCACTCCAACTTGTTTCCGACCATGGGAAACACTTCGAGAATGAGATCTTCATCGAACTCTCATCTCGGTTAGGCTTATCTCACGAGTTTTCCTCACCATATTACCCTCAGTCAAATGGACAGGTCGAGGCAGTAAACAAAGTCCTCAAGACCATGTTACAGCGCACGGTTAATAAACATAAAACCAATTGGCATCATATGTTATTTTTCATGCTATGGGCTTATCGAATGGTAGTAAAGACCGCTACAGGTTTCACGCCATTTCATTTAGTCCATGGGGTCGAGGCAACTCTTCCCATCGAGTGCGAAATTCCCACCCTACGCATTGCAATTGAGATTTTACCTGACACTGCTCCAATGGAGAAGCGCTTGCTGAACTTGGAGTCTCTAGATGAAGATCGTTGATCTTCCTTACAGAACAATGAGGCAGCTAAAAAATGATCCAAGGCTACCTTTGATCACCATAACAACCTTCGATCATTTCACGAAGGCGACCTCTTCCTGGCCTATGATATCGCTCATGATACCTTTGGCCACGACAAATTTGAATCACTTTGGCATGGCTCTTACATCATCCAACATTGCCTCACCAAAGGCGCATACATCCTGGCCTCCCCCAAGGGCCTCTCACTCAAGGAACCCGTCAATGGGTTATACCTCAAGAAATTTTATGCTTAGAAGTAGTCATCCTACTTTAGGTTATTTCTTTTTTAGTGTTTTTTAATCTTTTTTTCATCACCTCTCGTCTAAAATATCCTTTGTGCTATTGACAGATGCTTCCTCCACCATCCTACCACATTGGTTACGCCGACGGAGCCAGCCATTGGACACAAAATCTCTCTTCGGCGGCTTGGGCTTTATATACCCCCTCACATGAAATGATACATTCAAGCGACATCTGTTTGGGACCAGCAACCAACAACCAAGCCAAGTACATTGTGGTCATTGGCCTCCTGGCCGACACCTAGTGTCATCATATTCGCCACCTTAGTGTCTTCCTCGACTCTCAACTAGTCATTCTCCAGCTCAACAATGTTTACCGTGTACTCTATCCGTGCCTCTTTCGCAAATAGCTGCAGGTTAGGTTATTATCTCGACATTTTGATTCCATTACATTTACACATATTCCAAGACAATTGAATCAAACAATAGATGAAATAGCTAACATGGTGTTATATTAGCATATATCACATCAAGCCACACGTACATAAACATCTCATAAATCCTATCACAGCATATAGATACAATAAGACATCATCATCATCAAAAACAACACATGTAAACAACATCAGGCTCTCAAAACACGTATACTCATGTCTATATAAAAGGCCTATCAGGCCATCTAAATGTTTACATACAAAAAATACATATGCCTGCAGGCCAGTGCCGCACCTCGGTACAAAAATCGGCTCACCAGCCTATATACAATCAAAAAGGTATACATTATACATCAATCAGGGTGCCTCTATCACACCCCCACCTACTCCTCCCTTAGGAGGAGGAGGTGGCCCACCCCCACCTTCCCCTGGTGGTGGTGGAGGACCACCCATAGGACCCTCCTACCCCGGAGGTAGGCATCCACTAGTCATAGCGGCCAGCACAGCTGCTCGTCGCACTATCCCCTGCCATGGTGGAGGTACTCTTATACACTGCTCCAGGAACCCCTCATCCTGGATGCGTATCCACATGCCCTTAGGCACGTCCTATAATACCGTCTCCAGACGACGATGTATATCATCAAAATCAACTCCGGCCACTGCCGGAGGAGCGTGTGATGGCCCCGCACCAGGGTCACCGAACCGGCGCCTCCTCACTGCCCTCTCGGGCTCTGCTGGTTTCCCCGCGGCCTCATCCTGCCGAGGTCTCTCTCCACGCGGCAGTCTCTCTGGCTCTCGCTGAGCCGGTGCTCTCTGCATCTCCACCTCACGTCCGCGAGGTGCCACATCTGCACACACACAAAACCACGACAACTAAATCGTATCATCATCTATATCACATACATATGGACTGATATCTAAAAAATGACATAAGATCAAAAACATGCACAAATTCTAAAACGTACCTCGATGGTAAAAAACCTCCCCTGGAGGCAGCACCATGTTCGGGTCCCCTCGGAAGTCAACCCCATCATAAGGGTACCGAAGTACTACCTGCGGCATCTGCCGCCATATCTGTGCCGCCTGTGTCGAAAAGTAATGGCCACCTTCGCCACCACCGTGGCGAACCAAAACTGAAGACCACCACCTCAAGCACGGCTCTCATGTCCCTGGCATCTCTAGCAGAACCCTCGGGCGTAGCATCATCACCCTCTCCAAAAACCAGGCTACCAGGATCGAGCCAAATGCAAACTTCCACTCACCATTCTGGGAGCCCAAGGTGTCCATTTTTCAAACCATCTTCAGCCACGGGATCAGCGTCCCACCACCTACATCATAGCTATCCCTGGGTCACTTTTCATCCTGAGCCCCCGGGATGCCTTTTTTTCATATCATGGTCAGGTATGCACACGCATTGTCACATTTGTCAAATACATGCTAATATCTTTGATTCTCTTCAGATATTGTTCACTTTGGGTATTTGGTTGTTATGTGCGCAGGTACTTGCTCATCGGTCATCGACATCATCCCTTCAGGTATATATATTCATCACTGGCATGTAGTCTCTCCCATTGTATTTCATTTACATTTCCAGTCACACCTGCTGATATTGGCCTTTCGGATCCTCCTTCCTAGCTCTACAGTACCCATACCTCAATTTGCATCTTCGGTACTATAACCCGGTAGCATTCTCACCCACATGAGTTGTCCCATTCATAGCACCTTTTGGCACTTTTTGACACTCATGTTTTTCTTCATTACCCTTTAGGGATGGGAGTCCCGATAGTCTTTCATCATGTCGTGAATCATCCACATACTCCTTCTCCTCATTTTTCTAGCTTTCCCACCTGGATTCCCAAATTATCTCTTGACAGTTCTATTTTGTACCTGCACCTCCGCAGTATCATGAACCCTCCATTTCATCCACTATCAGTTTTCCCATCTGCAAACCTACCTTCATTTCACCTACCTCATACAGAAACTCACCAATGGGGCCCCCACCCTTCATCAGTTTTCCAAACCAATTTTTCCCTCTCTGGGGCACGCATTTCACACTGGGGCACCCGTTTCTGTATTTGTACATTTCTCCCCAAAATTATTCATTATTGATTGTACAAATGCCTTTATTTCCAGCCATTACATTTTCTTTTGTCATCATCGTTGGCGACTCGCTTCATTTTTGGCCACACGCAACCCATGTCCCCTTGGTTGGAGCATTACTTATCATCTACCCTTGACCGACATCATCCATATCTTTAGAGTACTCCACAGGTCACTTACCTTCACCCTTTTAATATTGTTCACCTTGTCCTGCCTCTGGCACAACTTATCAACAGTCTTGTCGTCCCCTTGACACTCGACCTTGTTACACGGTTGTGACCACTTTTTATCTCATACATCCTCCAACCAAGGGCAGTCTTGAGTCTTCCCACATATTGAATTCGTCCATGTACCTCTGCCACTTCCTCACCTCAGTAGATTCTATGAAGACCTTTGCTTCTGGGAGTCACGTTTCCCTTTTGTCGATAGCAGCACACTTTTTCCAGAAGGGCGACCGTATCTTGATTCTCATTCTCCATTTAATGAGAGATCTCAGACGGCACAGGGTGAAACACCATAGCTCCCTGCTGTCGTTGGCCCCCATAACATTCGACGCCAACACTTTCTCATGTTATGATGGGTCTTACTTTTTGACTATTGCAGTTCTTTTTATCATTTGTTGAAGACCTCTGAACCTGGTAGGGCCATCAATGCCCACATCATTGCCGCTGCTTATTACCGCGATCATTGCCTATTGTTCAAAGTATATTCCTTTGCAGAATTGTCTTCTGCCTGTATCATCACCACCCCTGAGGGTGCTGCAGTTATCTACACCAACACTTCCGTCATATTTTTTCAGAGTTACATAACACGAGCATGGGGCATGCCTGCCTCATTTGTACACAGTTGTATAATGTTACACACCTTATGGAAGGCTGGGTTCTACCGGTTCCTTTCTTCTCCAAAGGATTGCTCTACACGTTCCCATTATTTCTCTCTCTTACAACCACATTCTTAGTAGAAGAAACATTGATGGATTTTGGCTATACGTATACTCCTAACCTCATCCATCAGGGGCATCTGTTATCACTAAAATTTCATCCGCACACGGCGACAAGAAATCAGCATCGTCAAACAGTAATGAAGTCATTCATGGCACTGAATTAATTTCACAACATTGCAAAAAGGTCAAAAACTATACAAAGTAACCAAAAATTGAAGGGCGCTTTACAAAATTTTAGTGCGCGCACATGCGCGGAACATAAATGTACCATGCGCGCATACGCGCATGATGCGCGACTGTTAGCGCAAAAACTCGTGCACCTGCTAAACGACACATTTATTGAATTGGTCGACCTCCCAACCACTAATGGATCAGCTCCCAAGCTGATTTGACCCTCAAATCTGAGCTGAATCCACATGGTAGGCTGGTCAAAGACCTAATGAAGCCCTAAAGAGCTCCTTTTCACACTTCAAAGGAGTTACATAATCACCCAATGCTATGCTATAAAAAGCCATGAAGAAACATCATTTTCTCAAGGAATTTCATGTAATGTTATGCTGCTTAGATTGTTTTAAGAACTCACTCCTTAGCAATAACACATTAGCACCATTTCATTGAGCCATTCACCTCTCCATTGAGTGAATGTGCTTGGAGTTCTTTCACCATCATTCTCATTTTCTTATTGTAAGGAGAGCAAGTTTGTGAGGGCACAAGAGCCTTCTTTTGGAGGAAGAAGGGACTCACAATCCCATTTCTTCATTGTGCTTTGATTT
This sequence comes from Picea mariana, assembly GCA_032191745.1. Taxonomy (NCBI): domain Eukaryota; kingdom Viridiplantae; phylum Streptophyta; class Pinopsida; order Pinales; family Pinaceae; genus Picea; species Picea mariana. The sequence continues at coordinate 106,749 of JASDQU010240670.1, forward strand.
CATCAATTGATCAGCCTAAAAACATTGGTGATATTGGTCTTGTTGTCTTTGTTATTTCTTTATCCATATGCTCATATTTTTAGTTTGTTTTAATTTAATTCTTGTTTATAGTTTTGTTTTTTTTTCTCTAACTCTTTCCTCTACAGCTATCATGCTCAGTAAGACCCAACTGGGCATGTAAGCACCCTCTTATTTTCTCACAAGATGATGAATAGGGTGCAAACAACAGTGTTGGCCAGACTGTTATTGAGTGCCAGTTGATAAGCAGGTAAAGTTTGGTCAGGAAAAAGCTTCGATAATCCACCATAAGCTATGACCAGGGGTGCTTTTCCATTGAGATTTTTCCACTTAAAAGAACCCTTAGCACAAGTCCATTTTGAGAAGCAAATGAATACCACCATCATTTCCATGAGTCACCTACATACTCCTGCAAGCTCTGCAACCTGTAGTCTGCCCTGCTTATTCCTGAACTCAATCAATTGAAAAAGATCTAGCTGCTCGTATTGCGAGCTTATTCTTCTACATGTAATTCACAATATTTTCCACAATCAACAAAGGCTCCAAGAGAAGAAGCTACCCTTCACAATTCAATTCTCCTCATTGCCTCTACTTTATCTCAGTCCCTGTTAAGATGGTTTCTTCAACCAAGTTGACTTCCCAACGGGCTCTGCATCTAAGTTTGAGACATCAATAGTGGAATTTGGAGCTGCATCCACATTTGACTTGTCTGGTGAAAAAGAAAGTTGGCCTAATATTGATTATGCAGGGACCTGTCCCAATGTAACGAACTATACAAAGAGCATTTCTAGCATAGATTGGCCTGACAAATGTTTGATCGCCAATAATCTGTGTGATATCTGAAATAGGAGAAATGTTCAATAGAGCTGTAGCTCATGGCATTACATTTTTTCCAAAAGGAGTTGAGGCAACAATTATATGTGAATAAGATCCATCTGTTGAAATAATCGGATTAACTTTGCTCAGGGTTTAGCCAATGGGTGTTCAAATTTCTCTGAATCTGCAATCAACACCTGAGAAATTGATGGATGACTCAAGGGTGACTGAGTAGCTGCAGCATGGAAGGATGATCCAGATCCAGCCATTAAGCATGAAAAGGGAGTCTCTTTGCCTAATTAATAAAACTAAAAGTAATCTACCTGCTCAAAGAAAGAGCTTATTCTTCTATCAATCCCTATACTAACCTAGTAGAGGCAGATTGATCAAGTAAAACTAAATTTCCAAAGAAGCCAAGAAAGTAATTGACTTGCTAATATCATGCTTGATCTTTTCCCAAAAGATAAAATAAACCATAGATTGTGTTAATCCAATTTGAAAATATGACAAGACCGACCTTCATCTGACAAAAATATTTTTGGATTTATGCTACTCATAGACTCCAAATAGTCAGCAAAAGGGTCATCAAATTCACAAAGAAATACCTCTTTGGACTGCTGATCCAATTGTAAATTGAAAAGATGTTGAAGTTTGTTTTTACTATTCTCACTGTTGAATGCAGGCTGCTTGAGATCTAGACCCTTCTTCTTATCATCTTCCTCTTCATGTCTGCTGCAAACCGCCTTTGTCTGCAAATCTGAAAGCTGAGGGATACCCTGAGGATCTGATGTAGATTCAAAACTGTCATATGATGATTTAAAAATATGCTCATCACTTTTCAATTTTTCAAAGGAGGCAATATGATATTGATAACAATCTAATATAGTGGATGCATTTGGTATACTGTTTAAAGTATCTATACTATTTCCATCATCCTGTAGATCATCAATATCTTGGTCATGATGAGAAGCATCTCCTGTTGTAGCATATTTCACATAACTATCTGATTCCTTATTCAACAAATTGAAATCATGACAACATTTAGGATAGAGAAGGTCAGCTGAATATATCTCTTTACAAAAGGAATTGAAGGCTGAATGGAAATCTGTCAAATAACTAACACTTGCATTAGGAAGAGACCGGCACCATTCACGATCAATTCCCTCTAATGAGAAAAAGAAGAGCCAGATCTGAACATCCTCATGTACAATTTTGAGTCGATGAATAAAATCATGAAAATCCAACAAGTGTCCAGCTGGCACTTCCCATTCTTCTCCTCGAAATATGGGAAGGTTGTGTTCCCATTCATCTCTTCTAGGCACTGGATTAGGGAAACCAGAAATACTTGAAAAATCACAGAATGCATACCTCTTTGCTAAGATCCTGTTCATTTCATACCAGTGGGGTCACCAACGGATTTCAGAACAGTGGAGTCACCACTGAATTCATCCTTCATGGAGTCAAAAGATATATGATTACAACCAATGTAGTGTCCAACCTTTTTCTATCATCAAAGATCAGATCTATGTCGTCTCCCAGGGAAGCTGATCTTCGATCTCCTCTCCCCGGCAATGGCGCCAATTTGTTATCACTCCAAGAAACTCCTTCGAGTTGTAGGCTAAGAATGATTGGTAACTTAAGAAATTATAAATAATCAAAGTGTGGATAAATGGGATAACTGAGGATGGATAAGCAATAAGATAACGTATCATGCCTCTAAATAAACTAGTGCTTCAAGAAACTAGATATCAGTTACAACAAAAATAATCAAGATATGAAGAATGACATTCAAGATAACCAAGTACAAATTTGCAGGGTCATACAAGAATGTAAGAAGATATAATTAATATTCATGAGTTATATCAGAAGATGACAGTTCTAAACAACTGAGCTTAATAGAACTAAATACAAAATAGTGAAAATGTGGACAGACTGATATATAATGACCAAAGAAAACTGTCATTCATATAGCAAAATAATGCACAAGTTACATAGCCAAAAAGTGTCTCCAGAATTGAACCTTTTCTTAGTCTTATTTATGTAGCTTTATAGCTTTACAATATGGTTATCAGATCCTTAAACTATGGATCTGTTTATCTAAAAACAGTAAACAAAAACTGTATTTACAAAAAGATAGGGATAGACCCTCAGAATAAGGATGATCCCTATATGTTGGTCCTTTGAATGTGTTGAACAGTTGATGAAGTGGAGATCATCCTTCCAAGGCTCCTTAGTTTGATATCATGAAGATATAATTCGAATTGGGTGATGTGCTTGTTCATCCCTGATATTTTTCCTTAAAAATCGACAAAAACTTAGTCACAAAACTCCTTTTGACTTCCCTTTCAAAACTAGTTATTGAATTAGACTTGATAATTCAACACCTATCCATTTGAAATGGTTTCAAACCATTCTAACCTAAAAAATCCTGATCTAGGAAAAAAATTGGCTATTCTGGACATGACAAGATTTCACCAGCTAATTTACCCGAAAAGATGCTCCTTAGCTGGTGAAAGGCGGAGCTCTCACCAGCTAACTAGTTATAATTCTGCCTTCTGCACTGGTGAAAGCGCAGATTTTTTCAAAATCAAATTTATCAGTCATGGAGAGTCCTTTTTGCATGTTTGAATACTCGATTAACATCTACAAATCCTAATATTTCCAATGGTGCTTTCAAATCTTCATTTGGAGCTCGGTAATCTAGTCAAATTATCCCTACAATATTAGGCATCGTTCTTTCAAAAATGTCAGTGCATTTTTTATCGCTAACAGGACCCAAGTTTGTTTGATGGATAATGGTATGAGTTTTGATATATTTTTAGGTAATACTATTCTACATAGATGGTACATGTCATTCCATTTATGGTGGTATGTGGAACGTCACATAACTCTTCACGGTTTGAGAGTTATGGTCTTACGAAGTTGGAGGACCCTCTTATGTCATCTAGAAGCCCCAAAAGGTCAAAGTAGTCAAAGTGATTTAAGAGATTTTAGAAGGTAAATAATAAATTGAATTGATGAGTGTACTATAATTCATAGTGAATACAAAATAAATTATTTAAATAATAAATTTAATGGATAAATTAGAAGTGGGTTAACCCTAAAATAAAGAAAGTGGGAAAAGTGACCTAGAAGATGTTTTTAAGGAAGCTACTTGGAGAGTATAAATAAGAGGAAAGGCTCTATCATTTTAGACACACTTGAGAATATTGAATACCTATAAGTTTATAAGGTAAGAAAAGGATATCTAAGCTGAATTTCTGAGGGAAGGTGAAGAAAAAAAGGCTAGAATTCAAGGAAGGACAAATTCTTTTGATGATGCTTTCTAAGGTATGTTATTTACAGGTCATCTCACCATTTTCGCAATAGATTTTTTTCTAGAATGATTAAGACCATGAAATTGGTATTCCATTGAGGAAACATATCCAAGCATCGGTGGTAAAACATTCATCTCGTGGGTGTTTTATTTTTGGAGTTACATTCCATGGAAAATAGGGTTTGTGGATAGTCCTGAAACTAGTCAAAACAATGTGTTTCGGGTAAAAACGTCATAACTTCTTCATAAAAGATCCAAATTCAGTAGGACCAAATGTTTTGGTTAAAGTATAGTATGTAGTATTCTGTGTGATAGTTTCATATCTATTTAATAAATATTTCGTGTAGGGCATGCTCTACATGGTCGCTCTCTAGAATAAGCCAGAATTCAGCAAGGTATGCCATTTTTTATATAACTACGTTTCTGAGAGGTTCCAAGTAGTGAAACTTGGAGGAATTGCATAAAAAAAGCTGAATAAAATTGTGTATCATTTATTCCCCAAGGTGTAGGACATTCACTGATGGAGTGTGTTGTTAAGGCACTCCGTGATGTTAAAAGTCATCGGTTCGAAACCTGTGGGGACAAAAAATCCAGCCATGTTAAGGGTTGGTGTGGCTCAGACCGGGTGCAATCCCCGGGTGATTTTGACCGCTTAGATTCCCCTGAGTCGAAGTTTCTTAGCCACAGGTTAGTCCAACATGTCATAGAAAAACTAACAAACAAAAAAAACATTGTGTATCAGTTTCAGATATTTATTCAGTACAGGTACAAAGTTATGATTATTTCAAGTTAGGGTTGTTGACTAATCCAAATCTAATCATGTGAGACTAAAGAAAAGTTTGATGTAAATGCTAGTCTCTTGTTTTTTAAATTTAAAGAAGGTTTTCAGGTATGTGATCATATACACCAGATCTATTACAGAGATATAAATCATATTTGGATCATGAAATTGATGAGGACTTTTGGTTGAGGTACAAGTTGGGTAAATGGTTGAGACAAGTAGTTGATGAGTTGGCACATACATGACATGTATAGTTGATGATGTTGGTACACATTGATGAGTCATAGTTGATGAGTAGTTGACAAATGATTGGTACATATTTGGTACATGGTTGGTTGCACTTGTTTATGGTGCAGGTTGATTATAGATTGTTTGGTACAGGTTGGTGCATGGTTCATGCACTTGTTTATGGTACAGGTTGTTGCATGGTTCATACACTTGTTTATGGTACAATTTGATTACAGGTTGGTGCATGGTTGATGCAATTGTTTATGGTACGGGTTGAGGTACAGGTTAATGCATGGTTAATGCATGGTTTAGGTTTATTGGTACATGTTTACTATGGTATATCTCACAGTGATAGTGTGGCATTGGTTCCATCATTCTACTTCTACTTTAGGGTGGTTGGATGGGGAAAGGACAGGTAGTTTTAGCCACCTTTCGGTTGTAGCCAAAGAAAACAGGGGGTTGTAGTCTCCTTCTGGTTGTAGCCAGAGAATTGGGGAGTTGGATCTTCCCTCAGGTTGTATCCTGAGAAACTAGGGGGTTGGAGCCTCCTTCTAGTTGCAGCTGGAAAACAAAGGAAGTTGGTGCTTCCAATGAATGTAATTATTCAAGACATATAAGAAAAGGCATTCGGTTGTTTTCTCCCCATTTGGGTTTCCACGTAAAACACGGGTGTACTATGTATGTGTGTGATTATTCATTTCTTATTTCTCATTATTGGATAATAATTCTGCATTGATATAACACTTGGATTATTTGAAGAAAAAGGATTATAATTACGATATTACTGATTCATCCCCCCTCTTAGTAATCCAACAGTATCAACATGTTGTACATTATGAACAATCCTCACTTTTTTAGTTCTATGAGGACAATATTATTACATGTAATCTCCCTCACAACCCCATGATTTCATAGGTTGTTTCCTTAGTCTTTTTCCAATACAAATGTTTCACCAGTTCCTGACAGATTTTCTTCTAAAAGTGGAACAAGTTGGTGTCTAAGGTTAATTGTTGTTGGGCGAAGGCCTATTTTGAGGAAAGGTCTAATTTTGGAAGGTAAGGCCTAATTTTGGAGAAGAACGGTTGGGAGGAAAAGTAGCATGCAAAAAAGAAAGAAAGAATGCAAGGAGCCCAAACAGGGAAACCTAAACATGCTAGGGTTAGGGTTTTGGTAGAAATTGTAACGACTATAAGCTTGTAAATTAGTATAAATAATAAGCTAGTAGGTCTAGGTCGGGGTTGTTGAATAATGGTTCTAATTTTGTGATTCAATGATTGTAGTTGAGCTATTGTTGTAAAATATGTTGAGTTGTAGAAGAGTCAACTAGGACGGATCTTGAGGGTTAGATCATAGGCTGAGGAGCCTGGTGTGGTCTAGTCCATCTCATAGAAGGTATTGAACCTATTTATGCATGTAATGAGAAAGATGCAATGTGCGCAACCCTATATTTTGCAGCAGACCTAATAAACAAGAAAAGAAGCCAAATCTTTGTGGATGTATCGTAGGAGGGGGTGAACAACGGTAAAACCCATGTTATGGGTGTTTTTTAGTGCATGTTACTTTATGTAAATGGTTTATCATGTTTCTTGTTTGTTAATGATTGATTTATGAAGGAATGGTTAAGATAAATAGTTTAGAATACATGCATGGCCTAAAATATGAATGAATCCTAGAAATTATGAATGGATAATATGTTGAATGTATGAAGAAGGTAGAATACACTCCCATATCCCACTCATTCCTAGACTGCAAACAATTGAGCATTGTAGTCACCCATAAATCTATCTTTGGTGAGACTGCACAATGCACTGTGTGCGTTGTGTTTCCTTCTGGTTCACCAGAAGGACCAATAGTTTTAGAGGGCTTTGTTGGAAACCTATGTAGATATTAACCTGGGTCAGACCAAAAGTGAAAGAGAGATATTAAGCCCAAAAAATGGTTTTGTTGTTGGTTGGAACAACATGGGATTGAGTGGATGGGATCCGTGAAAGAATCACGTAGAGAATGAAAGTATAGAAGGGAATGTTCAGGCCATGGAATCAAACAAAGGAGGATAATAAAATATGGTTGAAAAAAAAGGAACTTGATTTTGCGCAGAAGGATAATAGAAACCTTAAGTTAACACCACACAAATATATTTATAAGTACGTGTTTAGTGACCCGCATGAGTTATTTTTCTATGATTTAATGCATGTGTTGCAGCTGGAGTGGAATCATGTGGAGATTTTGCAGTTACAACAAGTTAACAACAAATTTATGCATGCAATAGATTTTCAGTTAGATAGTATTGTTGAAGGGTTTATCACCAAATTTGCAGTAGATACAGTGAAGTATTATAGTGCAATAGATCAAGAGTTTCTAAAAGGACCTAGAGGTAGGTATATCATATGTTTGTATACTTCGATCAATATTTTATTATATAAGAACAGTGTGATGACCATGGAATCAGACATCTAAAAATTCCCTACATGAATGGGGGAAGGGGGGAAGCACTGACAAGAAGTGGAGAAATGAAGGAAGAGATGGATAAGGGAAATAAGAAGGATACCATGGACCCAATTACGATGGATGAAGACCAGATAAAGAATATAATGGAAACAACTGGAAAGACACGAAGTGGAGAACCCTACTAATATAAGATGAATAATAAGAAGAGATACATAGTTGATAGAGAAGGATTGGCAAGAGATGAGGAAGAGGTAGAGGATCTCCAAGATGTGGATAATATTGAGGAAATCCTACACCCAACTTATGAAAGGAAAGCGAGAGGTCCAAGGGTAGGAACAAAAGGTAGAATTCCAATCTAGATCAACGTCAATGTGGAACCTATAAGCCCATGTGTGACTAATACACCAGAAAGAACACCATCATCTAGACAACCGAGTTTTAGTGGCAGAGGAATGATGGGAAAAGGATCCAGTCAAGGATCATCAACTAGGGGAGCCATTTCAGGAAGCATTAGTCAAAGATATACACCGCATGGGGGTAGTAGTTCAACACAGTTCAAAAGGGCAGGAAATAATCCCAAAAATAGGTTACAAGAATTTTGGGGAGAGACATTAGAGAACCCTGAAAATCATTTATTCATTTGTGAGAATATATGGAAAGCAAAGAAGATCAAAAATGAGGATACAAAACTTGCGTAGTTAGTTATTACGCTAAGAGACCACACATTGGACTGGTACATGATCCTATATGTAAACATTCCACCAGGAGAAAAAAGGACCATTGCAAATGTGAACGGACTATTGATCAATGAATTTCAGAAGCCAAGCTTAGAGGATGAGTATATGAATAAAATGATTGAAATCAGGAAAAAACTAGGTGAGTCTATTTGGGAAATTGAGCAAAGGTTTAAACGCTTGAAAGGTAAGCTGAAGTATGCAATTACTGACATGCAACATAGGCACTTATTTGTGAACTAACTACTAACACATTTGAAATACCCATTAAGACAACAAAAGTTCCAAACTCAGGAAGAGGCTCTGTAGGAAGCCTTACAATTGGAAGAAAACCACTATCAAAAGATAGATCCAGCAATAGAGGAGCTAAAGGAGGATCTAAAGAACCTAAAATTTAAACTTAACTAGAATAAGGGAAAATAGAAAAGAGAAGTTGTTTGGTGTACCACATGCAGGACAGAAGGACACCATAAGAATGAATGTCCAAATTTCATGCAATACATGGAAACATGAGTACCAAATCCTTTACCAACAAGAGGACCATGGTGTGAGATCTGTACGACACATGGGCATGATACATATCATTTTCCAATGATGTAGAAGTATCAAACAGTACCCAATATTTCATACTGCAATTTCTGCAAGTTAGTGGGTCATGATGACAAAGATTGTAGGATGATGGAGCTGATGAGAGAAATAAATTCAAATACCTATAGGGTGCAAGCAGAAATGATGAAAGGGAAAGTTGCACCTCAGTTTAACTAGCTACCACCTCCATACAACAATGTGTAGAAACAATATAACATTGTGCAACCACAGTATAACCCCACGTAGTATAACCAGGTACCTTAGCACAATGCACCGCGAGGAGATCAAGTTGGATAAAGAGGTGGAGGATGAGGTAGAGGAGGATTTGGATGAGGCAAAGGTCCATTAGTGTGCCACAATTGCCAATATCCAAGAAATTATGAAAGGGAATGTCCACTTCCACCAATGACATGTATGTACTGTCGCGCAACAGACCATGATACAGAAGATTGTACAACACTCTTGTGGAAGATCTAAGAAAAAAGGAACGAGAACAACCAGAATGTACAATGGATTTCTGCAGAAGCCATGGATGATGGAATAAACATAAATATAGTCATGTGTGGAGGAGATAAGACATGAGTTGACGTAGTAAGACAAGATCCAGTGCAACACTAATGGGTAAAGAAGAATACTAAACCAGAAAAGAAGTTTGATGCACGAGAAGAAAAGGAAACACTCAAGGAGGTAGGATAAGAGTTTATCAAGCAAAATGTTGCATCTACATCAATCGCACAACACACTCTGAACATACCAATGTAAAAAATTCCCACCTCAATGGACCATACCAGTGAAGCACAACATTTAGAGCAAGTAAGTAACATAAAAAAATATGCAATCCTATGTTAAGTTATTAAAGTATCAGTCATTTTCCAAAACCTTACAAAATATCCTAGAAATATGTAACACAAATGTAGAGGGGAAATTAGAGCAGAAAATAGTCAATCACCTCCATACAAGGAGGACAAGCATGGAATTCAAAATGAATGTTAATATTGGGGACTTCAATATGGGGCATATTATACTAGACTTAGGCTATGAAGTAAATGTTTTACCTAAGAAGACATAACAGTGTATGGGAGAACCCACACTAGGATATTCACTTGTCCAGTTGAAGTTAAAAAATTAACACAAAGTTCTACCAATTGRAAGGCTTAAAGGTGTGACAGTACATTTGGATGGAGTGAACACTAAGGAAGACTTTGAAGTAATAGAGATAGTAGATGGCACAACACCTTATCCAACATTGCTTGGATTAGATTGGGAATTTGATAACCAGGGCATAATCAACATGAAGACAAGGAAAATGATGTTTGAATCAGGTGAATGTAGAGTCATTGCATAATTATATCGTTTATAAGGCTAAAGGTTTGTAGAACCCACTTGTTAGGATCTGGAGGAAATAAACTAGTTGTATAGAACCACCATGTGCAAAGAAGATTGTGTTAACCCAACTGCATATGGGGTACTCAGCTAGAGAATCATCACATCATGTCATTCTGACTCATATACAGGTTTGGATGATTGGAAACAATGATTACATAAAGTTTCCACAAGAAGGTGCGAAGAATAGACTGTGCAGTACGATGGGTTGGTACAGAGATAAGAGAACCTCCAAGTTTTCATGGGGTAAATGACTTATAGGAATTTCTTAAAAAATATGAAGATGAAGTATTGGAAAATCAGAGACTCTTAGATCTATATATTTCACTCAAGGAAACACCTGCCAGATGGTGGGGTGTGCACAAAGAAACAATTTGGGATTGGTACCAATGTAAATGATTATTGCACATCAGATTTGGTGCATAGAAGGGGAGCAATAAAATGTAGAGGTATGATGGGAAAGGAACAACTGCATAACATAATAGAGGATGAAACCACTAGAAGAATGGTCTCATCACTTCATCCACACATTCGAAGGAATCCTAGAGAAAGTGTATGTAGACCAGGAAATGTGTAGAGGCACTAAAGAATGGACAACATTACAACAAAACTTTGTAATAACATTCACATTTGAACATGAGAACCCCAAGATTGATTCAGCAATGAAGAAGATAAGAGGTGTGATATTTATTGATGAAACATAGGTTGAACTCATGACAAAATATCAACAACAAAATATATAGATAGTCAAAGAACTACTATCATGCTATCATGTGGAAGAGAAAGCACCATATGAAGATGATTCACGCTGTTAGTGATATTTCTTGTAAGGGGGTTAGAATGCAAAAGAGTGGGTTAAAAACCCACCTGTCCTAAGTTTGGAATGCTAATGTGCATATGGTAAGTGACATGCAAGTCTGGGCGATAGAGATTCACGCGCCCGGATCAACGGTGCATATAGGATTCCGAACCCCCCCTGCCGTCCTACCTTTAAGCCGAGGGGGGGGGTCCAGAATTGAGGGCGCATCTCTTCAATGGTCCTGATCGGAGCACCCGGATCAATGACGCTCAAGGAGTTTTCAGACCCCCCCTGCCTGTCTACCTTTAAGCCGAGCGGGGGGTCTAGAATCAGGTGCACAACTTTCCAACGGATGAGATCTAAGCACTCGGATCAACGGCACTCGCCCGATCCCATCCTTCTCAGCAACTTTATGTTTAACTAACGTGGGCCCTTTTTCCCGTTATGTCATCCTCCTGAGCCGCCTCTCCCCTGTTGCCATGTGTCATCTGTCTATCTTCGCTTTAGTCCAGGTGGTCCCTTCTCCGTCTCATCATTCATTTACCACCTGCCATTTGTCCTGCTCTCTTCCACGTCAGCCTCCCACTAAAAGTGTGTCCATTATATCTCAGCCCCTGCCCCCTTCGCTTATTGTCTTCCGCCATGTGTATTCTCTTGTAACCTCTCTCACACCCTCATAGTTTCGGTGTTACCACTCCCATTATGCGCCCCATCCTTCGTGCTGGCCTCCGTGCCTATTCAGCATGTCGTTCAGATAATCCATGTGGCAGCGCGAAAGGTCTTCCACATCTCAAAAGTGTCGAGTTGGCCGGGCCATCCTCAATCCTAATGAAGCAGTTATTGAAGTAGTTGGTGGTGGTTATACATCACCTCCTCCATAATGGGAAAGTCCGGCGACGAATTAAAAGCACGCCAATTCGCCCACTGAACTGCCAGGAATTAGATTGCGTCTGCCATAGTTTCAAGATCATTCAGAGAATGCAGCTGCAGATTGTCAGAGGCCATGCAGATGCAAAGTTTTAATGAAACGTCTCGGTTTTGTTGCTGTTGTTGTTTTGAGTATATGTAGGCATTTTCGCCATTTTTTGTATCTATCGATGGTAGAGCGCAGCTCCCGACTGTAAAGATTTAACTTGATTCTAGTTTCCTGGTCATGCATCTGTATCTGGGATTTCTTGTTTTATGACAAATAATTTTCTTACTCCGTCTATGTTTTCGTCTCATACCAGGGAGTTCATGATCAAATGATTAGCTTGAATTGTTGCAGTTTCATTATGATAAAGGATTTGTCATTACATTACTGTACTCTCTGGTCTTCTTTGTTTGAATGTAAGAGGATCTTACGTTTGGGCGCTTTCTTCTCCAGTCTGCTAGAAACCTGATGTTTTTGACAGACCTTCGCACTCTTCTCATACAAGTCTTCCCACTGCTCACCCTTATTACAACTCACTGTTTGAAGTTTATCTAAGATCCCATTTGCCCATGCATGCCTGGTCTAGTTTCAGAGTCGAGACGATATTGTTCTGAGTTTTATTCCATTTGATCATCCCTTTATAAACAAATCATGACATTAAACTGATGGGTGTCAGGCTCTTCTCCTACAAGCAATCTAGGAGTGACTTCTGACACTAACATTTATGGCGTCGTTGCTGGGGACGAAGTTGAATATTTTCCCCGGGATTGAACGACAACGATTAGCTGATTCTGAAGGTGCATCAGATATCAGAACTATTGAGATTGCTACTGTGCACCTAGCGACTCCACTGTGATGACTCCACTATGGTGAACCTGTCGGGTTAGTTGTGGCTTCTAGCGGTAGACACATGCGGTCCCATCCACAGATGCCTCTGGTCACGCCTGAAGAAAATCTAGAGGTGATCAGAAGAAAGGGGAAGTCCTCTCAAAGAAAAAGATTCGCCTCTCAAACAGGTATTTCCCCACCTCTAGCCGTAAAAACTCCACTTTCTTGTTCTCAGCTTTCTAGTTATCCCTTTTTTGAGGTTTCTCGTTCTCTGAATTTCGGGAGTGTTCCTGCTGAGTTTTCTCCTCCTGGTCTGGCATTAGAAAGAGATATCCTTGTCATTCCTCTCTCCCTAGAAGCTTTGCCTCGGCACAGAACTCGAGCCTCAAAAGGTTTCACCACCCCTCCTGTTGTTACTATTACCACACAGAAAGAAGCATCTGCACATTCAAGTCCCTTAGCTCTCTCTCTGTTTTCCCCGTTGTCTCCCTCCCCTTCAAGAATCTCACTTCTGATATATCATGTTCACACTCCTCCTCCAGGGTCTCCACC
>JASDQU010240670.1:131832-168547 GCA_032191745.1 Picea mariana
CGAATCATCCTGAAATGCGTCATTGCAGAATTTATGCTATATTCTGTAATGTTTCAAACCCTGAATTCTAGAGGCTATTCACAAAAATTAGTAATGTATATGTGGTAAAAAATTCATCTTCTGGGAGAAAACTTGGCTCCATAAGCCCGATTTGTTTGTTGATCGAAAAAATGTGTGCGAAGGTAAAGCTCCCGCTCTGATTTAGGGTTTGAGTTTAATCGTTTCCATGCCAAGCTAGGGCGGAGGGGAGCCACCGCCCCCTCCCTCCCCAACCTCGTCCTTCAGGAAACTAGTCACAACTTGCAGTAAGAAAGCTCCCCAGGCAGAAGAGCCAAGTTTTGTAAAGAGACTGGATGACATTCTAGAGATTAAACTTCCCCTAGAGTAACCAATGAAGGTCATTCTTTCCCTCTTAGATCGTGGCCTGGTAGGTCAGCTCATGGGCCTCTGGCCCTTAGCCAAATCAACAGACAATTGGATTTAAAGAAACTGGTGGCCGTTGATAACAAACAGCGTAACATGTTACGCAGTTGGAAGAGAATACTTTATTTTTGAATTCATCTCTCAGGAGGACCGAGATCTAATCTTCAAAAATGGACCATACTTCATGGGCACACAGGGGCTCTATCTGAATCATTTGACTCCAAGCTTCGATCCAGCCTCGGAAGTGCCAAAAGATGTCCCTGTCTGAGTAAGACTCCCAATCTACCAATACACTGCTAGAAATCCTCATCGCTGCAATATATCGGGAATGGACTAGGACACTATATCGATAGAGCCAATCCAAAAGACTAGTATTCCTGTGCAAGGATCTATGTGGAAGTTGATCTGGAGGTCGGCTTTCCGGAAGCGGTAAAACTAAAGGTAGGATATTGGAAACACCTACAAAAGATGGATTATGAGMAGCTTCCATTCAAATGTAGAGGATGCCATGAATATGGCCACTTCCAAAGAAACTGCCCAAAAAACCCAACTACAGAGAAAGCAGGAGAACAAGGTTAACAATAACCCCAAAAAGGGAAGCCGAAGTCAAAAGTTCCAAGAAGTGAAAAACCAACTCAAGCTCAAGACAAGCACCTAGGAAACAAAGAGACGGCAAACAACTTCATGGATCTGGGAATTGGAGGTGAGATGGAGGATCCGTGCAAAGACGCCCAAGAGGAAGAAGAAACAGGCACCCAAAACCTGGAAGACGGAGAAACCCAAAAGATAACAGAAGGAGTGGAGAAAAACAACTCCCCTCCAAGGAATGGGATGACTCAAGGCACTGAGGATGGGGAAATCTCATCAAGGAATGATTCAGAAGGGGCAAGTGAAGCTTGGGACACCCCAAAGAAACTGGGAAGAGGTAGGAAATCCAAAAAAGCAGAAAGAGATCAGGAAACCTACAAGGACGTTTTAAAAGGAGCACAACCAACCATCAAACAATTGATCGACGTGAGGTAAACAAGGAATCTAGCTAAAGCCTCCCAAGAAGGCCATTCCCCCCCTCAAGGTAATCAATGAAATTAACTTCCTGGAACTATAGGGGTCTAGGCAGCAAAAGGAAGGAAGAATCTCTCAAGGATATAATCAGAGCATCGAAAGCGGACATCCTACTCATCTAGGAGACCAAGATGAGTCAACAAGACTCTATTAAAGTGTCAAAAAACGTTTGGAGAAATAGCCAAGGTTTAGCTGAAGACACCAAAGGCACGTCAGGAGGGCTCTGCACCATGTGGAACACCTCCAAAATAGATCTGATCAGCTCAAACTCCTGCATGCATTGGATTTACTCCCAACTCCTCCACAAGGAATCTGGACATACGGTAAGTCTCTTTAATATCTATGTCCCACAACATATAGAGGAAAAAAAGAACTGTTGGAAAACCCTCCTAGACTTCTTAACAAGCAACGATCTAGAAAATATCATCCTCGGAGGGGATCTAAATGTAACTCTGGCCCAAGAAGAAAAGTGAGGGGGATCTATTGTAAGGGACCCAGCTAGAGAATGGGTGGAAGACCTTATCTCAGCATGGGACTTAATGGATATTAAGCCACTCAAGGGCCTCTATACGTGAACCAACAAAAGGGTAGGTCCAGGGCATATTGTTGCCCGTCTGGACAGATTGCTTGTTCAAAGCTCTTTCTTGACCCTTGGGCTCATAGCCTCCTCAGAAATCCTCCCACACAGCACCTCTGATCACAAGCCAGTAAGCCTAGAGATAAATTCTGATCAAGGCTAGGGGCCCATCCCCTTCAAATTCAACCCATCTTGGACAAAGGACAAAGATTTTTTTCACATAGTTTCCAGCGTGTGGACAAGCAGAGTAAATGGATCCGCTTTTTATGTTTGGGAAGAAAAATTGTGTACGCTTAAGGTAGCGCTAAAATCCTGGACAAAAAGACAACCTGATCCAGCTACCTTGCGTAAAGAAGCCTAAAGGCGTCTAGAGAGCCATCAGCTCGATTTGGAAAATAGGGAGGTCACACAACAAAACCTACATAAAGAGGACCACCTTCAAAGGAAGTGGCACAAGGCCTGCAGGGAGGAAGAATGCTATTGGAGGAAAAAGTCATGCAGTCTCTAGCTGAAGGAAGGCGATAAAAATACTAGTTATTTTCATAAGCAAGAGGAAGCAAGGAAGCATTATAAGGTAGTGCCAAAAATCCAGGTCCAAAACATTACAATCTCAGATCAAGAAGGCATTAGACAGGCAGCATTCGAAACCTTTGGAACCCTCTACCTAGAAACACAAAGGGCAAGAATTGACCCCCAAAGGTACCCCCTTTCCATAGTTTTGAATCTCATAAAGGACGACATCAACCTCAAAATTGTGGAGAAAGTCTCGCAGCATGAAATAAAAGAGGCACTAGACCAAATGCACCCGGATAAGGCCCCTGGACCAGATGGATTCACAGCCAGATTCTACCAACACTTCTGGGGGATAATCAAATCTGATCTCACCAAAATGATAAGGAAATCACAAGCGAGAAGAAAGCTAGGAGGAAGCACAAACTCAGCCTTCCTAGCACTCATCCCGAAAGAGAAAGGAGTGCTCAGCTTTAACCGCTTCAGGCTGATTTCCCTCTGCAACACTAGCTACAAAATCCTTACCAAGGTTATAGAAAACAGATTGAAAACAGTCCTCCCTATCATAGTACCAGAGAACCAGAGAGGCTTCATCAAAGGTAGGCATATAGCAGACAACATCATCCTTGTGAAAGAGGTTCTTCATTCAAGCATCCGCAGGAAAGACAAAGGTATGATTATTAAACTAGATCTTGCAAATGCTTTTGATAGAGTTAATCACAATTTCTTATTTGAGGCAATGAGGAAGTTTGGGTTCGATCAGTCTTTTGTGAACTGGGTTAGAGCCTGCATAGGATCGCCATGGATATCCCCCATGGTAAATGGAAGAGTAATAAGATTTTTCCAAGCCTCTAGAGGTTTAAGGCAAGGGTGTCCTCTCTCGCCCCTCCTTTATGCAATCCAGGCTTCGGTTCTAAGCTACCAGCTGGAAAACTCCAAAGCCCAAAGCAACCCTCAAGGGATAAAAATAGCACAAGGCATAAAGGAAATCAATCATGCCCAATTTGCGGATGACACCCTGCTGTTAGGAGGGGCAAGCCCAATTGTAGCAAAGAAGTTTAAGGAGGATCTAGATGCATATGCTGCAGTTTCAGGAAGCGAGATAAGTCAAACAAAAAGCAAGATTTATGGCTGGAATATCATGCCCAAAGAAATGTTGGGAATTTCTAGAKTACTGGGGATGGAAGGACACACCAATTGGGAGGCCTTTACCTACCTAGGAATTCCTATCTTCAAAGCTGCCCCAAGGGCCTCACAATGGAACCACCTAATTGACAAGCTGAAAAAGAGAATTTCCTCCTGGGGGGTGAATTGGCTAAATCTAGCAGGGAAAGTAGTCCTAATCAAGTCCATTATGGCCAGTGTGCCAATCTATCAAAACTCACTACTTCTAGCTCCTTGCTTCATAATTCAAAAAATGGAAGCAATGCAGAGAAGCTTCCTGTGGGAAGGCGGGAAGAAGAYAGGTAGGAGACTCACCTAATAAGTTGGGAAAAAATCTCCAAGCCCCTCTTGGAAGGAGGTCTTAACTTCAAAAAACCCCAAGTACAAAATCTGGCTTTGGGGGTGAAACTGCTCTAGCACATTGTCAGCGGTGATCTTGCYTGGAGCAAAGAAGCTCTGTGGAAAAAATATTTCAGGGGTGCTAGGGAGAGATGCATAGAAAACCCCTGCATGGAGACTAAGGGGTCCCCAATCTTCACCTTCTGCAAAAATACCTTGGCTCTTTTCGCTCACCTCATCTGGGTGCCGAGAAACGGGAAGAAAATCAAAATCTGGCAGGACTCTATTCTAGGAGGCCCTCCTCTAGAACTAAGATAGGACTTGTAGCAACTAAAAGATTGGATGGACGGGAAAAATTTAAAGACACTCTTTGACATCTCAACGTGGGGAAGGGACAGATGAAAGTCGTGGCAAGGATGGGAAGTGGGCAACTTGCCCCCAGACTTGGAAGGTGACTGGTGCGTTCTTAAGCTCTGTCTTCAAGAGAAATCCCCCCTCAAAAAAAAAGGGAAGGACGAGAGAGGCTGGGGGGAGAATTCTCAACCTTATTCTACCTCCATGGGCTATAAAACCTTTCTAAACATCCCCAACGTCCCACCCAACCCGACCCTCTAGAAATCTATTTGGTGAACTAAATCCATTCCCAAAATCGACCTTTTTCTCTAGACTCTTGGCCATAATAGCATCCAAACAGGGGAGAACCTCCAAAGGAAAGTTTGGGAGGGCCCCTTCAGATGTCCTCTGTGTAATCAAGCTAAAGAAACTTCAGATCACCTCCTCCTCAACTGTAATTATTCAAAAGAAGTATGGAGGCTGGCAATTGGGTTGCAAACCGATTTCCCTCGTCCTCAAGACATCAAGACCCTCCTCCAAAGTTGGGACTCCATTTACCCTTTCCAAATTTAGAAACAAATCTTTGCATCAGGGCTTTGGAGTGCAATCCCAAGGTTCATCCTGTGGGGGCTTTGGTTGGAAAGGAATAACAAAGTTTTTAGGGATAAGAAAAGGAGCGCACCCCTAGTGGGTGCCATTGTTCAAGCACTCTTTGGCAAATGGGCCAATTACCTTCATCAACCTCAGGGCAGCAGGAAGATGGAAGAAAAGGAAGAGCTCTGGCTGGCCCAGTTTAAAATTCAAAAGAAAAATGGGAGTATAGACAGCACCATGCGCCAAGAGGATTGGGAAATAAGGACAGGGAAGAAGGAATTCATCAATTGGAAGAAAGAAAGGAAGGCCTATATCTTGTCCTTCGACGGGGCCTCAAAGGGGAACCCAGGTCAAGCAGGTGGAGGAGGGACAATTGAAAGCCCCAACGCAGAAACTTTGGTGTGATACGCCCTGGGTTTAGGCATTGACACCAACAACTGCACAGAAGCAATGGATTTATGGCAAGGCCTGTGTCAAGCCATCAAGCAAGGGATCCAAAACTTGATCATCATAGGAGACTCCCGAATGATAATTAATGCCATT
This sequence comes from Picea mariana, assembly GCA_032191745.1. Lineage (NCBI taxonomy): Eukaryota > Viridiplantae > Streptophyta > Pinopsida > Pinales > Pinaceae > Picea > Picea mariana. The sequence goes on from JASDQU010240670.1 coordinate 137,378, forward strand.
ATCTGCTCTTCCAAAAATCACAGTGCACAACTTAACAACCTGATAGACAGAATTCGCCTCCTCCTTAGAAGTTTCGACTCATACAAGTTATTCCATGTTTTGCGAGATTTGAATGAGGACGCAGACACGGAAGCAAATAGAGGTGCCCTTTTTGCACCAGGAAGTTTGAACTTAAACGGTTTTCTATCCACGGTGGAAATACATTGACTCATCAATTCAACAAGCACGTAGATCATGCAAGTGGAAAAGAGGGGGACAGGATGACAGAGACAGTGCCCAGGCTCAACCAGTAAAGGGTCGTGTGATAGGATGAAATGGACAAAGGATGCCCTGAGAAAGATCGGATCTCAGGAAAAGAGGAGATAGCAGGACAACCCAACCATACCTCTTGGGGAAATCAAAGAAGGGAGAAATGATGAAGTCCGGGAAGGCAAGTTTAAATCTGAGACGCATCCTCAGGCCAGGAGAAGTTCTAACCATAGTTATGCAGAGAATCTAACTATGAGGAACCAGTGCACGCGAAGTAGAGGAGGCGAGATGGCAGCAAGTTCCAGCAACAAGCCCACCACGGAGGAGTGACTGAAGCTCATGGATTCAGCACTGGAGAGCCTAAAACAGATGCTACAATTCTAGCTCAATTTCTTAGAGAACCTAGATGCAAAGGCAGGAAAGAGAATGGAGCAACTAGAGCAGGACATCTCCACTGCAAAGTTCGGCTTCACGGAGGAGCTCAACAAACTGCATCAAGAACTGAAGAACCCAAAGGATGAATTTGAGGAAAGGATTGGTCAGCTGGAAGACAAAATTTCCCAGCTGAATAACAAATGGAGGAAGGACCCCAAAGAATAACCAGCCTCTCAGTCTGAAGCGTTCTCTTCTCTCCTTAAGCAACTTGACATTTTGTATAGAATTCAAGGCTCTAAAATAAATATGTAATAGTAGGTGAATTGAAACGCTTCTGTGGGTGAAGGCCCAGACTTAGTAATTTCAGTAGTAAAGCTCAACTCCTTACAGGCATCTGCTCAGTGAAGCTCTACCATTTTGTAATCAAACAAGTGGTTAGTCCACCCTTTAATACAAATCTCTCTAAACGTTTCTATCAAAAAAAAAAAAATCATCTTCTGGGTCATCTTACATTTTTATATACACCCTGTGGAAGATAGGGTATCTAACTAGTCCTATTGACTAGTCTCAAGAAGGTGTTCTAGGTAAAATGATCACAACTTCTTCCTGGAGTATCCAAATTGAGTGAGACTAGTTTCATTAGATAGTGGACAGTCAGTAGTACCTCTGGTACAAGTTTCAGAATTTTATATCAATTATTTTGTGTGGGGCATGCTATACAAGGGAGATCTCTTAGAAAGGGTAAACATCAGAAAGTTGTGGGGAATTTACCATAAATTCCACTTGGAACATCCAATTGTGATAAGACCTGTGGCATTGCAGAGAATAAATATCATAGAACTACAAAAAAGAAATTTTCATACCCAAAAGGGCCGAAACTTTGGAAATGCAAAAGAAAAAAGATTGTCTAGCAGAACCACCTCAAAATAAAGGGTCAAAAGTGATACTTGGCCAACATGCCACCCAAAAAGGGAACTTCTACACCAAATAAGACTCCAGATAGTTCTACTTGGACTCTTGATAAAGGTGAAGAAATGCGTAGGGACATAAATGATTTACAAAAGAAGACAGTAACAAAATATGAACTACAAGAGATGGAAGCTAAGTTGGAGGCAATAAATATTAAGATGGATGGTTTAAAAGAGGATATCATGGAAGGATTGAAAAATTTCCTAATAGAGAGGACACTTGAAAGTGAAAATGTATCCCATGAAATTCATGATGAGGACACAAAGAATATGAATCAAGAATGGAGAAACTCCAACTTTGGGTTGAAGACCAACCACATTCCTAAGATCGATATGAGGAAGCTTGATGGAAAGTACCCAATCACATGGATACTTCAGATGGAGCAATTCGTTGATTTACATAATGTGCCACATACACAAAAGGTATGAATTGCTTATTTATATTTAGAACCCAATCAATTTGTATAGTATAGATGGCTTTGTTCTCGCAAATCACTCATCACTTGGACAATTTTCATGGAAGAAATGATAGCACACTATGAGGATACAAGGAGAAATACCTTCTTTAGCTAATTGATAAATCTCAAGCAAAAGGGTTCAGTTACAAAACACATTGAGAACTTCCAAAGATTGAATATAAAGGTTACAGATATTCCACATGAGCACTTGATTTATGTATTCATAGGAACTTTAAGAGATAACATTCAACATGAGGTTCGCCTTTGGGAACCCAAATCATTGGAGAATGCATTTAGGGTGGCAAGAAATTTTGAAAGTAAAAATATGGCTATGGCTACTAGAAGGACCAATCCTAACATCTATAGAGAGAGTAATGCTCCTTCTTCTAAAACACCTCAACCTACAAGGTTGACACCTCAACAATTGGAGGAAAGAAAAGAAAAAGGTTTATTCTTTAATTGTGATAGCAAGTACAGTAAGGGACATAAGTGTGGTGAGAAGAAATTATTCTACACAGATTGTGAAGAGGAAGAAGAACAAGAACAAGAACAAGAACCATCTCAAGATGAAAACATAGAATCAATTTCGTCTGAAGAATTGAATCCCACGATATCATGTAATGCATTGGCTGGAATTATCACCCCTCAAACCCTCAAGATAAAAGGATATATCAAAAAGAAAAAAGTAATAGTCCTAATTGATTCTGGAAGTACTCATAATTTTATTCACTATAAATTAGCCAAATATCTCAATTTCTTTGTATANTAATTGATTCTGGAAGTACTCATAATTTTATTCACTATAAATTAGCCAAAGATCTCAATTTCTTTGTATATCCAACACCAGAGTTTCAAGTAATGATTGCATATGGAGGAACTATCAATTGCTCAGGAAAATGCAATAAGATCAATCTTACTATGGGGGAATATGTAATGAATATTCCAATGATTTCTATACCCATGGGTGGTGTTGATGTTGTACTAGGAATCCAATGGTTACAATCATTAGGAACAATGGCTTTTAATTTTCAAGAATGTTTCATGAAATTTTCATTGGAAGGAAAATAAATTGAGTTAAGAGGTATCACAGGGAAACTCGGTAAGGTGATAAGCTCTAATGGCATGACAAAATAATTGAAAAAGGGGCATCAAGGTGTTATTATTGCACAACTATGCTCACTAGATGTTCAAACATTTAATCCAACTATTTCTCTAGATCTCCAAGGGATCATTGATAAGAATTCCAAAGTATTTGAAGATATTCCCAAAGGTCTTCCACCCACTCGAAATCATGATCATGATATTCACCTAATTCCTAGGAGTGTTCCTCCTAACATCAGGCCATATAGATACCCTTATGCCTAGAAGAGTGAAATTGAGCACATGGTTGAAGAAATGTTAGAGGCTGACATTATTAGACCTAGCCAAAGTTCTTACTCTACACTGGTGGTAATGGTATTCAAGAAAGATGGCTCATGAAATATGTGTCCAGATTATAGAGAGCTCAACAAGATCAGTATTAAAGATAAGTTTCCCATTCTCGTCATTGATGAATTTTTAGATGAACTACATGGAGCAATCTATTTCACAAATTTGGATCTTCGTTTAGGGTATCATCATATTAGAATGAAGGAAGAAGATATCCCAAAAATAGCATTCTGAACTCATGAAGGCCATTATGAATTTTTGGTCATGCCTTTTGGCCTTACAAATTCACCTTCCACATTCCAAGGGTTTATGAATTCCATTTTCAAGCCCTTCCTTCGAAAATTTGTGTTAGTATTTTTTGATGATACACTAATCTATAGCATGTCTTGGGAGACACAACTATATGCCAAACAAGGTGCTACAACTACTAAAGGAGAAACAACTATATGCCAAACCATCTAAATGTTTCTTTGGAGTGAAGGAGGTAGAGTATTTGGGTCATATTGTATCTCATGAAGGTGTCAAGGTAGACCCTAACAAGATTAAGTCCATGATGGACTGGTTGATTCCCAAAACATTGAAGAATCTTAGAGGATTTTTGGGTTTGACAGGTTACTACCGCAAGTTTGTTCGACATTATGGAAGAATAGCAACACCTTTAATGACACTAACTAAGAAGGATGCATTTTCATGGACTCCAGAGGCAACTAAATCTTTTGAACAACTTAAAGAGGTGATGTACAAAGATCCTGTCTTGACCACACCAGACTTCACAAAAACCTTTATTGTGGAATGTGATGCCTCAGGAAATGGAATTGGTGTTGTCCTAATGCAAGAAGGAAGGCCCCTAGCTTTTGTAAGTCAACCACTCAAGGGAAAGGACTTACACAAACCCATTTATGAGAAGGAAATGATGGAAATACTACATGCATTTAAGAAATGGTGTCCTTACCTAATAGGTAGGCACTTCAAGGTCAAAACAGATCATGATAGTCTTAAATACTTCTTGGAACAAAGACTATCTTCAGAAGAACAACAAAAATGGGTAACCAAGATATTGGGTTATGATTTTGAAATCATCTATAAAAAAGGGAAGCAAAATGTTGTGGTAGATGCACTCTCAAGGAAGGATGAAGATGTTGAGGCCTTTCTTTGTTCTATCTCGATCATCCAACTCGATTGGATAATAGAAGCAAGGGATGAATGGAAGAATGATGAAAAAGTGTGGACTCTCATTCAAAGGTTGTAGCAGGATTCCAGTACATCAGATACATTTACATGGAAAAATGATTCACTATGGTACAAAGATTGCTTATATTTATGTAAGAAATCCAAACTCAAACAAAAGGTACTATTGGAATTGCACACCTCTCTAGTAGGAGGGCACTCGGGATTTTTAAAAACCTACCATAGGGTCAAGAAGGAATTTGTTTGGGATGGCCTTAAAAATGATGTTCAAAGGTTTGTGGAAGAATGTTTGGTTTGCCAACAAAATAAGGTGGAAACAATTAAGACCCTAGGTCTTTTACAACCATTAGCCATCCCAAGTCAGCGTTGGGAGGAGGTTTCCATGGATTTCACCACAGGGTTACCGAAGTCTGAAGGAAAGAGTGTCATCATGGTGATTGTTGATAGACTAACCAAGTACGCACACTTTTGTGCACTCTCTCATCCCTTCAAAGCTAGTATAGTTTCCACCGCATTCATGGAGACATTTCAAAAGCTACATGGAAGCCCAAAGATTATTGTAAGTGACAGAGATCCCATCTTCACTGAAAATTTTTGGACAAAATTATTTTTTTGTTTGGGTACTCAATTGGCTCATAGCTCATCCTATCATCCTCAATCTGATGGACTAAACAAGATAGTGAATAAATGTCTGGAAGGCTACCTTCGTTTCTTTGTCTCTGATAAACAAACACAATGTTTCAAATGGTTACCCATGGAAGAATGGTGGTATAACACTTCCTTTCATACTACAACAAAAATGACACCATTTATGGCACTCTATGGATACCACCCTCCTTCCATCACTTCTTCTCTAAAATAAAAATCTAAGGTTCAAGCAGTGGAAGATCACATCGATCATCAACAACAAGTTCTCCAAATATTAAAGGACAACCCGGCCATGGCACAAAATCGTATGAAACAACAAGCAGATCAACATCGTAGTGAAAGAAGTTTTGAAGTAGGGGATTGGGTTTTTTTAAGACTAAAACCATACAAACAGATGTCCCTCAAGCAAGCCAAGAAGGATAATAAATTATCACCAAAGTACTATGGCCCTTATAAGGTGTTGCAAAATATTGCTACTATGGCATACAAATTGGAGTTGCCTGCATCTTCACGAGTACACCCAGTTTTCCATGTTTCATGCTTAAAGAATGTTATAGGTGACAAGATCCCAATTCAAACTATATTTCCAAAACTTGACGAGGAAGGAAAAATAATATTGGAGCCTGAATCCATCACTCACACAAGAATTCTCCAGCTGAGGAATATATCCATTTCAGAGTATCTCATTAAATGGAGGAAACTACCGTCTGAAGATTCCACTTGGGAAGATGAGTCTTTTATACAGAAGCATCCAGAGTTACTCAAACATTGCATACAACACTTGTCTCAAGGGGAGGGGCATGTTAAGCCCTAAATAGTGGCTCATTACCCATTAATTGGGGCATATTATATTAGTAATGTTATTTTACTTATGTCATCTTTAGGCCATTAGTTGTAATTATACCTCCTAGTCTCCTATATATACCAAGGATACATTTTCATTTTGAATCATTTGGTAATTGAACATTTATGTGGGCATAAGGAGGTTTCCCCCTCGAAGAGGCTTATTATCTAAATTTCTCTCTTTTTCAAGGTGTTGAGTACTTGTTTTGAGGTTTTTCTATGTTATAGATATTTGGTTCCTACCACACTGGTTCCATTGGAATTTCTGGTACACAGTCTGCGCTTAGCAACAACTACCAACATGACAAAAAGAGGCGCAGTAAAATAAAGGTTAAATCAACTAATGGAGATAGAAGAGGATATGATTCTAGCAAGATTTCACCAAGTAGTATAGAAAGCAAGAGACAAAGCCTAGCATGACAGACATATAAAGAGGAAGGGTTTCAAGGAAGGATACCTAGTCTTTCTCTATGATAATAAAAAAAATTCAACACCCTAGAAAATTTAGAATGCATTGGCTAGGGCCCTATGAAGTAAAGAGTGTCACAGATGGGGGATCTATATAGCTAAAGGATATGGCAGGAACAAAACTGAAAGGAATGATCAACGAGAGTTGACTGAAACAATATAGGGACAATCAACCTCCTAATTCTTAAAAGTTATTAAGCAGTGAGAAATGCATGTACATAGTGTACTATAGGAGAGATTAAGATATAAAATTGATAAAAAGAAATAAAAAGGAGAAAAAGAAGGAAAAAGAAATAGAAAAATAGAAAATAAAGAAAATAAAAAGATACTGGGAAACACTGTGTGCAACTATAGTGGACTCAGTGTGACAAAAAGAAAAATGTATGCACGCAACATATGGGTGATAGACAAAAAACCATTACGCACTAAGGAAACAATCACAACAAAAATGCACGACGCACTCAAAAATTTTAGCACACCAGAAAAGGGGCCAATGGTCGAAAAAGTGAAAAACAATCGTTAGGGAAAAAAGGTGTGAATTGGGGAATTTATGGAATTAAATGAATTGTAATCAACAAGATTCAATGCATTAATCACAGTGAGAGAATATTCTCCAAGAATATTCAAGGCATTCATGACACTCTCTATATAAAGAGGAAACATGGGAAAAACAAGCTTTATTGTGAAATTGCAAAGTCACAGAGCTAGGGAGCACACAGACAAGAGGAAAATAGGTGAGTGCACAGAGCAAACCAATCGAAGCTTATTCGAAAAAGAAGGAAGTACCCATTATGGCACCTCTGAAGATTGGGGCACCTAGACAAACTGTAAGGAAAACTATAAGCAACCTTAGGTCACCACATGAAACTGTGGAGGCAGATCAAGAAATGGCCTAGAGAGAAGCAATTGTCGATGTTGAGGCAATTCCCTCCCCACAGGATGAACCAGTGAGAGCCACACTGGTTGAGGAAGAAGTACAAGTCCCAATGACGGTCGACATGGAAATTTATTCACATGACAGTGTGCACGGATGCAAAATAGTCGATGTAGGAAACCTAAAGCAACCTAGGAGGCCCAAAGTAGCCCACATAACAAATGGGGATTCTAGCGAGTAGATAGAGGTTGTGGGGCCGATACCACAACCTGGGGTAGGGTTCACACAGTAGTAGGAAGGGATGGTAGAATACATAACCTGGAATCCATACTCGGGCGCAGAAGAAAGAGAAGCAGAGGTGGGGACCTCTAGCACTCCCATAAGGAGAAAGGGTAAAAAACTCCTTTCATGGTCCCCTCACAAGCATCCCAAATCCCTAATCATATTACCATCCATTCCATATGGAGTGAAGGCCACACCAATGTTATAGGGTTGTGTCGAAAAAATTAAATACGCAAGCCATGATGTATCTGACACTGACAAATTCTCTGAATTTTTACAACATGTATATATGGATAGTATAGGCATAAGACCCTTTGGATATCCCATCATGTATCCAAAGTAATTGACGATATGCCTAAAAAACACATGGACCCTAAACCTTCTGAAGATTCTCCACTTTGGAAGGGGGAGAGAAGTGAATAACTGCATCAAGCAGTTGATGTAAATCCTCCATGGAGGATTCCTATGGATGGAGGAACCTGTCTCCATCGACATGGAATTAATTTAGTTCATCATAGGTCTTCCATCTATGGGAAAAAGTCCTTCATAGTACCTAGATGACAAAAACAACGAAAATTCCTTAACAGAGGAAATGAAGAAAACACAGGGGACGAAGAGAGGCTCTCGTGGGATTATAATAAAAATAATCAATGACGCAACCACCCAGATGGCCACAAATCTCATGGCATGCAAAATTCTAAGGAAATCCTACAAGGAGGAGGTCCTTTCTCTGGTTGTCATAGCTGGAGCACAATGCGAAAATTACACCCTACTCAGTTGGGCCCCATACCTCCTGAACCTGTTCCTCGACGACTGCCAATATGCACTGGACTTGAGAACAAAGTTCCATTACTCATGGTTGATCATCCTGATAGCATTAATTAGAAGGAGAGAGCCCCCATACTCATTCTTTTGTGACATAATAGGTCATTTCTTCATAAGGCGATATACATCAATCGGGAGTACTTCAGACCCCAACAGAACAAGTGGCAACGTGAGTACCTTTGTGCGATACTTCAGCGACATCTAGGAGAGCATAACCAATACATGGAGAATCACTCCAGAGGTTTTCATGCAATATCAAGTTATAACGAGCTTCAAAGATACATGCCACAACATGTGGATCCAAGTGCGCAGGGATCCAATGAAGGAATGGTTGCAACTATGGTATTGTATCAAGGAAAAGGAGGTGGAAATGACAATACGCAACTAGAAAGACAACTGGAGGATCCCAGTCATTACCAAATAAATGCCAAAAGGGAAAGAGGTAGAATCAGGGTCATCTAAGACACCTGCAGGAGACAGCGTTGCACCCAAGAAGCTGACACAACAAGGGAAGCCTAGTTAGAATCCGACATAGTAGAAAACAGGGAGTGCTCCACAAAAGGATGCATAGACATGAAATAAGGAAACTTCCTTGGTGCAAGAAACATAAGGAAAGGGGGACACATTGATACAATAAACTCCTTTGGTAGCCACTCCACAAGAAACAGGGCCACCCAAAAGGTCGATCATACATACAGGGGGATCACGTAAGAAGGCCAAGGCTCATAAACAATTACCTGAGTACACAAATACTGAGGACAACGTCGACTACATGGAAGAAAGAGTACAATATTACGCAGCTAAGGAATTAGAAGAGGCCCAACACCAACAAGGAAAAATACAACATGCATTGGATGACATAAGTCAGGTCTTGGAACAAATAAAAGTAGCGCAAAGGCCTGAAAGGGGAACAAAACCTTTCCCCTCAGTGATAGGAACAAAGGAAAGGACCACATCGAGCGAAGAACATACTATCCATACCATAGTGAAGGCAAGGCCGAGTTTCCAAATAGCACTAGAGATGTTGCAAGTGGACGAGGCCGCAATCCAGACACTAGTTAAGGATCTGGCACTGGTATAGTTGGTACTAGAAAAAACACCAACCAAGGAAATGTACAAACTTCAAGTTAGTGTCGCACAATAAGTGAAATTGCACAAAAGGACAGATGTAGCAGAATTATAGGATGATAAGAATGGAAAGGATGCCTTAGAACTGGTAGTCAAACAGGTGAAGCTGAAAACAAAAGAGGAGAAACAATGCGTAAATAAGATAGAACAAGTATTAACAACATTTTATTCTCGCATCCCAAGCAACATGAAAGCACCAAAGAAAAGTGTAGAGGAGAAGATCAACCTGATCTCATAGACAATTAACCAATACAAGCAAGAGATTGAGGATCTCAAGGAGAAGATTAACCCTATGAATCCTCCTGAGGTTCGAGAACATAGGAAACAAGAAGCTGCACTCCAAATAGATGAGATGGAAAAAAAAAAAAAAGCATAGTAGAAGAATTTTTTGATAGAACCACGCATATCTAGACAACACTGGAAGAAGATGAGAAGGTCCAACAGTGGGACCAAGAAGAGGAGATTATCAATGTATCCATACAAGACTTCAAACAAAGGAACAAGATAATGATAATTATAGAGCGCTTAAAGGGAACTCAAGATATGAAGAAGTTGTAGTCAGATTTGAAAATGTGTTGATAAAGAAGTAAGAAAGACAAGCAGAACCTGAACCCCTCCAAGAAAAAGCAACATAGATGATCACACATTTGGAGGAGGAGAAGACATGTAGGGAACATGCATAAGCAGAGAGCGCAACATTGATGTAGGAGGAGATAACAACACATACTGTAGAGGCGCTAACAAACANATCAATGTATCCATACAAGACTTCAAACAAAGGAACAAGATAATGATAATTATAGAGCGCTTAAAGGGAACTCAAGATATGAAGAAGCTGTAGTCAGATTTGAAAATGTGTTGATAAAGAAGTAAGAAAGACAAGCAGAACCTGAACCCCTCCAAGAACAAGCAACATAGATGATCACACATTTGGAGGAGGAGAAGACATGTAGGGAACATGCATAAGCAGAGAGCGCAACATTGATGTAGGAGGAGATAACAACGCATACTGTAGAGGCGCTAACAAACAAATCCACGCAAATGAAAGATAAAGGAAAGGAACTAGTAGGAAAGTTCCTTAGCTTGGACATGGCAGTGTAGGGAGTGCACACTACCTAAGTGGCTCGAGATGATCCACATGATAGTGTTGGGGGCATGTTAGGTGCAGAACTATTTTGAGGAAAGCTCTAATTTTGGAAGGTAAAGCCTAATTTTGGAGAAGAATAGTTGGCAGGAAAAGAAACACGTGTGAGGAAAAGCAACATGCAAAGAAGGAAAGCATGCAAGGAACACAGGCAGGGAAACCTAACCATTCTAGGGTTAGGTTTTTGGCAGAAATTGTAACAGATATAAGCTTGTAAATTAGTATAAATAAGAACCTAGGAGGTATAGGTTGGGGTTTTTGAATAATGGTTCTAATTTTGTGATTCAATGATTGTAGTTGAGTTATTGTTGTAAAAGTTGTTGAGTTGTAGAAGAGTCAACTAGGATATATTTTGAGGGTTAGATCATAGTTTGAAGAGCCCAGTGTGGTCTATTCCGCCTCATAGAAGGTATTGAAACTATTTATGCATGTAAGGAGAAAGATGCAATGCATGCATCGCTATATTTTGCAGCAGACCTAATAAAGAAGCAAGGAAGCCAAATCTTTGTGGACGCAGCCCAGGAGGGGGTGAACCATGGTAAAACCTATGTTATGGGTGTTGTTTAGTGCATTTTACTTTCTCTCAATGGTTTCTCATGTTTCCTGTCTGTTAATGATTGATTTATGAAGGAATGGTTAAGATGAATAGTTTAGAATGCATGCATGGACTAAAAGATGAATAAATCCTAGAAATTATGAATGGATAATATGTTGAAAGTATGAAGAAGGTAGAATACACTCCCATATCCCCACTCATTCCTAGTGTTGTTCCTGAGATTAAAAGTAAGGCTCAAAGATTAATGTCAGGCATCAGGAAAGTTTAAAGAGAGTGTTTTTAAAGAGTCTTTTTTCTACCTTAGTTGTATGAGAAAAAATCCTTAAATTAAATTAACAGTACGATGACACATAGGTCGTATTTTCATTGTCTGAGTCACTATTTTAATATCGAATGGAATGAGATAAAATTACAAAACTGTTAAAAAAAGAAAGACATAAAAAACTGAAGAGTCTCGCCTTGTTGCAGTGGAAGAAAATAGATAGTGTGCCCTTGAATAAAGTATAAGATACAGTAATGCACAAAGTTTTCAGGTCTTGTTTTACTCATAGTAAACATAGAAGAAATATTTATTACTTAACAAATTACTGATATAATGAGATTACAATAATTGTTGTACTAAATTGAAATCAAACATTTATCAAGGAATCGCATAGGGAAATATTGAAATATGGAAATACAGGAGAAACACTAAACCCAAAATGAACAAAATTTGGAATCTCTATCTGCACTTGTATTAATACTCAAAGGAGATTTTTCTCTATTACATCTGGCAAGAAGAAGACATTGATCTTGAATCTATGTATTTATACAAACTGTCTCAACTCAAAACAGTTGGATTTCTTATAATTAAAAATAACATATTTTTGAATAAGGCAACAAAATGTAAAATATGAAGAGCTCCACTAGCATTCTCCTCTGTCTCTTCGTCTGCTGGAAGAAACATTTCTTTTCCTCAGTCTTTATCCTGGATGTGGTTGTCGTATGGTCTTCTTAATGATTTGGCATACATTTTTGGCCTTTTTGTTTGCTTCCATCTGTCCCTCAAATATGTGAATATCATGTGAATTTTTCCTCACTTGTTTTTGGATGTGCTTGTTTTCCCATATTCAATACATTGGATGCATTTACTCAATAATTGCACCACTAACCTTGAAGCTTCAGTTGCTTCCTTCACCTTGAAAGTGTATAAATTCCTCTCTACTTGAGGCAACTTTTCTTGTATCCTTTTCGCTCCTTGAGATTTGACCTGTAACTGTAAGCTTGGGCTTACTATCCATTTATTTATTTGAAGGAGATCAATCTGGTTCATTTTCTAAATGGTCATCATAGCTTATTCTTTCCTTGTTCTGGAATTATAATGGTTCTTTTCTTTATCAATTTGACACAGGGCTTCGGAGATAGAATTTCCATAAAAATCAATTAGTTCTTTCTTTAGTGATGACAATGCTTCTAGACAAGCTTCATTTACCTCTCTAGAAAGTCTTTGGCTTTCTGCTAGATTTGTTTCTGAGGCCTTTAGAGCCATATCACCTTTTATTTGTTCAAAAAGAGAAATCTGAGGAACATCAAAGACATTATCTTTTGGTATCAATAAGATGGCTTCTTGAAACTTAACACGATTTGAGTGAGATTCTCTTTCTTTGATGTAGATGTCCTTTAGAGAAAGGTCTACTACCTAGTAGCATTTCTGGATGGCATCAACCTTTGAAAAGATCTTGTTGAGCCATTTCTATTTTTTCGTTTAATGCTAGTGATTGAGTTTGAAAAGATGATAACTCTACTGATGTACCTTCAGTCAAGTCTAACCTAGCCTACAATTTCTTTATCAATTCATCTTGTTGAGTGACCAATCCTTTATTTTTTTGTGAATTATGATGGAGCTCCTTGAGGTTAGCCCGTAGCTAATGAATTTGATGTCTGTTATAAGATATGATATATTCAAAGTCTTGGTTCATCTTATTCTTCGCATTCTATTCTAGGGTCAGTGTTTGATCTTGAAACTTCCCTACCAATAGGTTTTTTTGTTGCAGTTGTTCAGCCAAATTTTCCACAGACCATTGATTAGCAGTGAAAAAAGTGCCCAATGACCCTGCAACTTCCTTTGTGAATTTTGTATCATCTCGTTTATGTCCATCGTACACCATTCTTTTCCTTTTGACTATCACTCCATATTTCAGATGTGTTTCTCGTTTGACAATGGCCCTATGTTTCTTGAAGAATAATTCTGAAGGAGGCATGTCTTTTGGTGAAATTGGGGTGAGATCACCTATAAAAATGACTTTGGAACTAGGATTTGTGAAACTAGAATATAAAGGAGTCAATGAAGCAATAGGGGAACCTATCTCCGTGGATGGTTGTTGCTCTGTTGTATTGGCAACAGGTTTGGTTGATGTTGAAGGAGGTGCATCCTACCCTTGCTTTAGGAAGGCTTTGAGATGAGTCATTTTCTGAGGGCCTAGTGTATTTGATAATGAAGCTTTCAATTCCTGAGTCAAAACTTTAGAACTCCTTGGGGTTTCTTTAGTACCTTGTTTACCAGAGTTCCTTGATTCAAAACCTAGAGGTGTAGAAACCTGTGAAGGAGAAGTGGCTATCGATTCCCCCTGTAATATTTTCAGCAAGTTGTTTCATTTGTGTCTTTGGAAAATGAGGAAGCCATCCTGTTGATATAGGGACAAGGATTGGAATCTGTTTAACACCTCCTCATAAGACCTAACTCCCCTAAATATTTCATCTTGTGGGGAGTTTTCATGCACATATCTCTTCAGGTTGTATTGGGCCATGCGATTTTCCACAATTTTGTGTGGGTCATGCCTTTTAAATTCAATGTAAACCAAATTGACATCCTCCAAAGCTACAACCTCCACCTTGGAATGACCGAAGTCTAATAGTGAAAACATACCAACCCGGAGAGGGAAGGTAGGCCATACCTTTTTTGGGGCTGCTTTTAGTTCCTTTATGATGCTTCCTGTCACTGTTTGATCAGCTACTTCTCGCCATACTAGCCGGTTTGGTAAAAATATTGGGAGAGCATTGGGAGAGACCGAGCATCTGAAGACCCTGATGTAAGAGAATTTTTCTTCGATGAAGAAATATTCTATTTTTCCCATGTTTTCCATGATTTTGTCTGCAATTCGAGGGGGTGGGAAACCATATAAAGATATATGAGTGGGCACCACTACATGGTGGGATATTTCATAGAATAAATATTTGTCCTTGTCCTCCCACATCTTGGAGTGATAAAAGTGAATAGATTCTATGTTGATCGGGGTCCAGCTCCAATTCATCACTGGGAAAGGGGCTATGAAGGAAATAGCATCCATTATATACATGCACATATATAAAGGGGCCGGCTACCTCTTTGAATTTGCCAATTTGTATTTAGTGATTTATTTGTCCAGATTATCCGACAACATCTTGGCCAAGTTAAAATCGTAGCCCTAGGCCACCTCATGCAAGATTGACACCCATTCCACTGGGAAATGAGTAGGACTCTTCTTCACAAATAGTCTACAGAGCATCATGGCTACATAAATCATGGGATTATCCAGAGATGTTGTGCATACAGCCCATGATCATCAGCCCTGAACTTCTTTGGGTGCCCCCACCATGGCTTGATTATATCAGGATAAAGCTTGTCATATTGTATGCATTCTTGTTGCTCAAATTCTAGCATAAATGCAGTATTATAATTATATTTAGGATCAGGAGAAATATTGTACATTACTTAGAGGTGTTCTGGATGGAAAGACCCAACAACAACCTTTTGATAGTTGAAAATGCTCTTGGTTTGGACATCGATGTTTTCCAGGGCCCAGCTTATCATGTCATTATACGGCATGAGTCTCAGCCACATAACTATTTTGTGTAACTCTGACTGAGCTATATGTTTGAGTTTATCTTTGTGAGTATCATCTACTTCATCGCCAAAATCCTCTTTTCAGTTTATAATCTCATGCTCCAGAATCTCAAACACCAGTGTCCAATATTTCACAGAGTCTATAGCTCACGGTGTAGTGTTTGACAGAATGTCCACATTTGGATTTGAACCCTCACCAGCTGCATCGATATTCTTCATCATCTTCCATGGTGCCATGATATCGAGAGAACAGAACAAGGTTACATATTACAGAGGAATCACGTGAGCTTCTTAATCAGACAAAACTTTCTACTTTTGTGAAAAGTGAAAATTAAATAAAAATTCAAGTGTGTTTATTCACATCAGATGCATTGATTCTAGTGTATCTTTACGGACAAAAAAATGATTAACCTTAATGTAAAATCTTACATAGCGATCCACAATCCACGTTAAAAATCATTACCATTGATGAGTCATAAACGCCATTATTATTTGGCGGTTCATGTTCAGGAAATTTATACGAGACAGAGTGAGAATTATCTGAATCCTGAATCTGTGAAGATTAATCCCTAGATAATCGTTTTTAACACTTTAATTAATCATGTTTAACGAGTGCATTAATTTCAAGTTTCTCGGTAGTTCATACTTAGGGAACTTCAAATGTAGATTCAGGGGAAATCCTCAAAACCCAAAAACGCGAAGTGATTAGTTATCCTTTGATTCATATTAACTTAATTAATTAAAGTTTAATACTTTGGCATTTTGGTGTCTTCAGTGATTTTTGAATTAGTTCTTTGTTAAACTTCCGAAGGATCATAACTCACAGTGATGTGTCACAGGTGACTTCATTTTAGATGATGCGTTTGAAAAAGGAGGTGTCATATGTTAACTTAAGATAGACTTAAAATATACACGGGTACTACGCCTTGTGTCTTTTAAAGGTTTAAGAAAAGTGATAATGGACACCTTTCAGGTTTCGGGTATTTTATCGTAAGACTTATCGAAACTGTCGAAGTGCGAAGCTCTGAAGTGACCTCTAGTGATTTGCTTCTTTAATAATTAGGAAGCTCCAAAAATCTGAAGGAATAAGGGTCATTTGATCACACCGAAAAAGTTCATCAATGACGGATACTACGCGTACCTTGTTCTATTTAATCAAAAGTGACTTTGATTTAAAACTCAAAGTCATTTTATAAGTTACAACTTGGGAGAGATTATATTTTTCATGAAGTAGAGAATGTAAAGCTCAAAAGTTTAGAATTGTATGGGTTCCAACATAGGCTCCATCTGGGGATCGTGTCTCCCCATGAGACGTGGAATAAAATTATACTAAGTGACTTTATTGGGTAAATGGAGTCATTATTGCATTTCTGGGAGACACCTCTGGGGAAACAATGATACAGAGAAAAATTTGAATTCAACCGAATCTAAGAAAACCTTCAAAATACAATTAATTATTGATCTCAAGTTAGGCTATCAATAACATCATTTTCCTGAAAGTGACTTTGGATTTTCTTAATATAATCAAAACAACTCTAACTGAATTATCAGACTTTGGTTGATTTTGTTCGCATCAAGGCTAAGTAATTTTAACAATTTATTTAGGGAAAACCTTGATGGTTAGAATGTAAATATTACCAGAAAGAGAACTAGATACCAGAGTATGTTATATACATGTATGAAATCCTTACATATATCATAGATATTGCTTCACTGCCGACGATCTTGTTCAGTACCCCGGTGAAGTTATCTACAACTCCCATTGAATTTCCTTTCACCACTTCAATTAGCACTTTTGCATTTTATTGAGATGAGGGAAATAATTACATGAATTTCCTTTCATCATCTATCAAAATGGGGGCAATCAAATTACGAATTTCCTTTCACCATTTGTCTTGGACTAGATGGGGGAAATCATTTTATGAATTTCCTTTCACCATCCATCTTAGATTTTTATATTTTTTAAGTGGGGGCAATCAATTTGTATGTATCATTAAAGGAATGATATATGCTTAAGATTTAACAATGAAGGTCTACCAACATTTTTTTATTGTACTCTGGATTGATTCTCTTCTGATATTGAATACACCTTCGCCTATAGGAAATATTTCATGGGAATTTTATTTTTCATGGATTGACCTTGAGTGAATTAATCAGTTTAAAATTTGATAGAAGAGTTAAAATTATCAGGATTATCCTAGCCATACTTTCTTTCAGTTAAATTCATAGGAATCATAATGATTTTCGCCTAATCTCATTTGAAAGCATATTTTTTAAGTTTTCAAAGTCAAGGTGAAATTCTTTCTTTCTATGAAGACCAAGAAAAGGTAGAGAGAATCATAAAGAAATAAAATCTCAGGGGTGGGCAGAGTAAAACAAAACAAAGATTTAGAGGGTTTGAGGTGAATGATGGCATACCCACACAAGTTTGTTTATTGATTCTCGAACCTCTTTCAAGCCCTTTTTATTCTTATTTTCCTTTTCATTTTATTTCGTTTTTATTTC
The DNA here is from genome assembly GCA_032191745.1 of Picea mariana. Lineage (NCBI taxonomy): Eukaryota > Viridiplantae > Streptophyta > Pinopsida > Pinales > Pinaceae > Picea > Picea mariana. Next base: position 155,179 of record JASDQU010240670.1, read on the forward strand.
AATTTTATTTTATTTTTCATTTTATCCAGAGAAGTCTTTATAATTAAACTATTACTGCATACTTCTCTGATCTTTTATTAGGTGACAATATCTACATGAGTGAAAACTTCTTTACATTCAATAGATTTCTTTGAACTTTTATCTCAAACTGACAGAATAAGAGTTCATACCTCAGATTTCCTTTGTATTTTTTTAAATCAAGTAAATCATTAATTCATCATTTGTTTTGAGAGAAAGCTATGTTTTTTAAAATTGGGTGTTGGATTTCGATACATCCTCATTTCTCAATGAACTGTATCTATTCTACAAAAAAATGGGAAATGTCAGAAAATTTCGCAGGATAGAAATGATATGTGGTACAACTGTTTTTATGTTTTTCTTTCATGATATCTAGTCAACCTAATTTATTTACAGTAAAAGTAAAATTTAGATAATTCACAAAAGAAAAAATGAAATTGCAAACTGAAATATGGAAACCAAAACCGGTATATACAATGGGAATTTGAAAAATGATTATTGCATAAAATTATTTAGATAACACCCATTGATAGGAGCATCAAGAATATTTTCGTCGAGATTTTCCAGTAAGAAGTAATTTTTCCCTTCAACAACTGCAATCTTGAATGGTCTGAACCAGATATGGTCGAACTTGTCGTGTTTCCCTGCATCTTCTCTTCTAGCATCCCACTTTAAAACTAGATCTCCAGGAAGAGACTCCCTGTCTTTATCCTTTTTATCAAAAAAGACCTTCATATTATCTTGGTATTTCTGAAGTTTATCATCTACTTCGGCCCTATTTTGTTGGACTTCAATTATTTGATTTATCCTTCTCGTAACGTCATTTGGATCTTCATTTGCATCTTGCCAGAGATTTATCACAGGAAGAGAGAGATTAATAGGAAGGATGACGTCAGTACCATAAACCATTTGAAAAGGGGACATACCTATTGATTTCTTGGTTTCAAGTCTATTCACCCACAAGGTGTATTTCAGATGAACGTTCCAAGCCTTCTTATTTTCTGTCAACACATTTTTTATTATAGTGATCAGACTCTTGTTGGATGATTTGACCAATCCATTGCCTTGAGGATAATAGGCCATGTAATGTCCTAACACAATGTTGTATTTTTGGAAAAAACTGACCATTTCTATATATTTAAAATCTTGGGCATTGTCAGTGACTATTTTTCACAGAAAACCAAATCTTGATAGGATGTTCTCTTCCAAGAAATTTATTACCATTGAGTCTGTAGCATTTTGAGTTGGAATGGCTTCGACCCATTTCATGAAGTAATCGGTGGCAGTAAAAATTCATTTATGTTGTGCGCTTGATTGTGGATGGATTTCTCCGATGAAATATAGACCCCACTATTGAAAGAGAGCTTCTTCTTTGACCGGTATTAAAGGTAGTGCAAGAAGTTTTTTCTTACCGGAGAACAATTGGCAAGAGTTGTAGGCTTTGACCTTACCATCCACGTCAGTAAATAAATTTGGCTAATAATATCCATCTATTAAAATCTTGTAGGTTGTTTCCCTCCAGGCGTGATTTCCTCCACACACACATTCATGGAATTAATTTACGACGCCCTCTGTTTCAGATTCTATTAAGCAACTTAACAAGAAACCCATAGGATCCTTCCAGTACAACTGATTTTACCACATGTAGTTTCAAAGTTCTCACTTTGGATGAAGTCATATCATTCAGGCACTGAAGGGTCAGGAGGTAGGAAATAATATTTCCATACCAAGAAGAGGACGCAAACTTATCTTGAATCTTAATCGTAGGTGTTTGATCGTCAAACTCCTCTATATCCAAAATATCTTTGTGTGATTCTAGGTGATTTATACCAAGTGCCCTGAAATTTGATTCGGCTAATAGTTTTTCCAGGACTTGACCTTTCACTAATTTGGTCGGTTTTACCTCAAGATCAAACTCCTGAATTTTGGCTAACCATCAAATTATTTTTCTGTAACTGTCCAGTTGAACCAATATGCCCTTAATAACGCTAGTTGGCACATAAGTGACTATTTTGGAATGAATCACATAAATCCTGAAATATTTTATAGCTTTCACCATTGCGTACGCTTGTTTTTCAAGTATGTCATACCTTAACTTTGCATCTCTCATACTCGTACTAAAAAAAATATATCGGTTGCTCAAAGCCTTCTTCGTTCTTTTGCAATAACATAGTTGAGATAGTATGTTCAAAAGTGAAGGAGAAGATCAAGAATTATTTAGTATAGTCTTGACTGGCTAACATTGGTGCTTCGCCTATAGCTTTCTTGACTCATTTGAATGATGCTTTAGCTTCAATAGTCCATTTCACTTCGCTATCTTTATTCAACATATATGTAATCAACTTAATTATTTCAGCAAAATTGGGAATGAATCTTCTCAGAAAGTTTATCTTTCCTAAAAAGGATTGAATTTATGTCCCATTCCTAGGAATATTGATAGTGTATATAGCCTCAACCTGCTTAGGGTCGACCTTAATTCCTTCTCTTGACACTATATGACCCAAGAGCTTACCTTCCTACATAGCGAAATGTGATTTCTTGGGGTTAAGAGACAAACCAAATTTTTTGGATTTTTCGAATGTCTGCTTGAGGTGCAGTAGGTGTTCTTCATTAGAGTTAGATAAAACCATCAAATCATCAAGATAAATAATGACGAACATATCTCTTTCGCCAATGATTGCAATTTCCATCGCTCTTTGGAAAGTAGCCCCTACATTCATCAAACCAAATGGAATTTTATCATACATGAAATTTCCACACGGAGTGGTAAACGCAGTTTTCTCTTTGTCATCTTCAGGGACAACGATTTGATTGTATCCCGAAAAACCATCAATCATGGACATTTTGTTAGCTCCGACTACTTTTTCTAAAATATGATCCATTTTTGGTAGTGGATAGTTGTCTTCGAGGGATGACCGATTTAATTTTCTGAAATCTACATAGAGCCTTGTTTTGCCACTTTTATTTCTGACGAGTACAAAATTTTCTACCCATTCAGAATATCTGAGTGGAACGATAATCTTCCCATCGGGGAGCTTCTTGACTTCCCTTTCTATCACTGGCAGGAGGATAGGATTTATCTGTCTGAGTTTCTTCCTAAAATGTTTGATACCATGTTTCAAAGGAATCTTATGTTCAATTACAGAGGTATCGTAAGTTTTTAGATTGTCATAGGACCATGCAAAGATGTCTCTATACTGTTTAAGAAACTCATCATACTTATTTTTCATTTGGGAAGGAAGGTATTTAGACATCTTGATGAGTTTAGGATCCTCTTTAGTTCCTATATTACAGTCTTCAACCTCTTTGGGCTGAGGTCGTAAGGTATATTTTAAGGTTATGTCGTCTTGGTCAAACAATCTCTCTAAGGGTATTAGAACTCTAGGGATATTATTATTCTTAAGCATAATAATTCGATGATTTGCATTCTTATCCTAGAACTCTTCAGGATCTTCACCTTCCTTCATGACCCAGATGGGATCATTCTGGTTTTCCTGATCTATATGAGTCTCAAATAACTCATCGATCATTTCAAGGAACTGTTTAATTTGTTCTTCATCTTCAAAGACTTTCCAATGCTGAACATTATTTGGGATCAAAGATCTGTGTCTCATTTCAATATGATACTTCAGTTTTAGGATAGTAGGTGGTACAAAGGTCACCGCGGCCTTGGCCAAATAATCTGCCTGTTGATTTTCCATTCTGGGAATGTAGTGAATGTTAAAGGACAAGAAGAAATTATCTATCAAATCCTAGGCACAATTTCTATATGACCTTAGCCTTAGATGTTTAGCTTGATATTTTTTCTTTATTTGTTTCACGTTAAGCTTTGCATCTCCATAAACTATTAGATGTTCAATTTTTAACATTCTGGCAAACTCTAATCCTAAGACTAGAGCTTCATACCCAAAAACATTATTTGTATAATAAATCTCCCACTGTAATCTGTATGAAAAGGGGATAACGTACTCATCTCCTAGTGCTACAAATAACACTCCATCCCCTGTCTTGTCTCAAGATGAAGCGCCATCAAAACACTTTTTCCGTACTCCTTCTATTCTATTCACACTTTTCTTTCTTTTTTTCTATTTTTTTATTTTCTTCTTCTTTACATTCTTCGAAGTCATGATCAATGGATAATATACAATTTCCTAAGTCCTGATCGGTTGCATATACTAGGTAATTATTTGGTTTTTGGGGATCACTTACAATATATGCCAGCCTCGTCTCTTTGTATAGTCTAGTGAATTGTCCACCAAAAATTGGGATCGTAGCGTAAGTCATGTCCAACTGAAGTGATACTCCTAATTTTGCACCCTAATACCTGGATAGAAGCATTCCATACTTGGCAGCGGCATCGGTGATGACTACATCCATCAGGATACTCTTTACAGGGATCTGTGCAAGATTTACTACCAAATATTTGATCATGCCAAGACACTTAACTTTCCAGGAATCAAATGAATACAAGTCTTGATAAGGTCTAGTAATCTCGAGGCCCAATTTATCCATGATAATTGTAGGCATTAAATTGTGAGAGGCCCCGGAATCTAACATGCATTTATGGAGTAAGTGGCCATGTACAGTTAATGTAATATAAAATGGAGCAATATAATCCTTAGTATTTTCGATGTGCGGGCCAAACATAATCATAGGTCTTTCATCCTGTAGATAAATAACATCTGCGTGACATTCAAAATCGGAAAACTTATCATTTTGGCAATTTGTTTTTTATAAATTGGATTTTTGGCAAGCTCAACCAGGGGCATGGGGATTTGAATTTTATTAAGTTCATTTTCTAAACTAAAACCTCTGGTTGTCTTTTCGTTTTCTATGGTTGAAGCTTGTGCCTCTACATTCTTTGTTTTCTTGGTCTGTGTTTCTCTTGTTTTGACTGTTTTTGTTCGGGAAGCTTTTTTTTCGACTAGTAGTTTAGTAACAACTGCCTCATTTGCTTTATTTCTTGACAAAAAAAATTTCGGTAGAGCATATGTAGGATTTTTTTCTCTAGGCCTTAAATTGTACTTATGTTGGATTTTGACCATTATTGAGTTGGAGAGTCCTTGATATTCAGATTCTCCCAGATTCTTAATACTTTCCTCATTATTAAACAAGGGTTCGAAGTCTAAAGAATTTTCATAATCCTACCTAGTTAAATGAGGCTCTAGATCATCATCGCTAAGGTTGTTTAGATCCTCTTCTAACTCCTCATAATTTTTCATATCATCCCTTTGCATACAATTTTCAGTTTTAAAAGGTGCTTGTATCTTTTGATCTTCATTTTTTATTTGTCTATGTTGCATTTGAGGGTTAGGGTTTCGATTGAACTGATTTCTAGCGTAAGTATTGGTTTAGCTTGATCTAATTACATCCTAGATATCTTGTTTGATAGAACTTTAATTATCTTAGCCATCTCATCCATCGTTTCTTCTGCAGATTTGCCGGATCTGGAGGGTCCAACTTGTTCTTTGAAAGGTCTAGGTTCTTTGGTTCTCATATCAAACTTAGTTTTTAATTTCTCTGATGCCATCATATTAGATTCAATTTCTATGGCATCATTATGCATCCCTGCTAGAGTGGCAGATTTTTTTTCTCTTAAGAGGAGGGAAAAATTAGGTTCAAAGGATCCTGCAAAAGTTACCTTTGCAGTGGGTTGAGAGGGTTTGACCTCAGCTAGGGTTTTATTGTACAATTTGCTGAACCTTTGAGTAAATTCAAGCACTGACTCAGAATTATTTTTTCTTAAAGCCCTGAATTCAGTCAAATAATAGAGATGGTCCTTTTTCTCTCCCCACTGTCATAGAAATGTGTTTTCTACATCATCATAAGACCTTATGGAACCTACCGGGAGGCCTCAAAACTAGGTTCTCACTTTTCCTTAAAAAATTTGAACTAATATCCTTGAGTAAACGTCTTCATGTTCAATGCTGAGAATGTCAGCAAACTGACCAAAGAAGGATATATGTTTGGTTGCGGTTAAATCTCCTTCCCCCATGAATTTAGGTAGGTTTTTCATATATTTTTCAGGTAAGTCATGAAGGGGGATAGGGAGGACCAGGGGATCATATCTGGAAGCTACCTTGGAAAAAATCCTTGTTTTCCCTTAACTTTGTCCACCTTCTCCACTGCCTATGGTGCCACCTCCCCCAACACCACCTCCTCCAGCAGCATCCATTGGAAGTATAGGAGATGGACTTCGGGATCTAAAGAGGGGATTTTCAAAAACTTCAAGGGACCGAAGTGGTGACCTTTCAAATTCTTCAAGATGTGGTGAAGGAAATTATGGAAAAAGGTCGTTAGGAGATGAAAAATCTAGAAGAGGACAAAAAGGGAAATGTGGATTGGTTTTCTCATATTTACAAGATACATATATAGGAGTACCAATAGGGGTTGAATCAAGGTATAGGATATATCCTTCAGATTTTTGGGGAATTGAAATCCTTACTTCGAGAAAGGATGGAATCGGTGAAAAGTCGACGACATCGGGTATAGAGAGGGATCATTTGTTTGGATCGGTAGGAATATCAGTCGAGTCAATACTAGCCTTTATCTTGGGTATAATTTCTTCCGGATTCTCAAGCTTAGCCTCAGGCTTACTAGTCGGTGCCTCCGCAGAAGGTACTTGTTTAAAACTCACTTCAGGGGTTAGCTATTCAATTGAAAGATTAGCATTTACCTACGTAACTTTGGGTTGGTATAATTTACCTATTGATGCAGTGGTAGATTTGAGGTATCATTTGGGTTCAATAATCTTTTGGGATCTGATACAGGTGTGGTATGCTTATCATCTGGATTCTTTCTAGTATTATTTCGACTGAATGCCAGTTTATATGAGGTAGAGTCGCCAAGTGAAAGATACAAATAATCCTTACTTGTGTATTCAATCTTTGTTCACTGTCAAAGATAGAATCTTACCTTGTCGTTTTCCCGGAGAAAAATAAATTCATTTCTCCATCCCCAACAATGGCACCAAAAATATGGTGTTCCTGAGATTAAACTTAAGGCTCAAAGACTAATGTCAGGCATCATGAAAGTTTAAAGAGAGTTCTTTTAAAGAGTGATTTTTCTACCTTAGTTATATGAGAAAAATTCATTAAATAAAATTAATAGTATGACAACACAAAGGTCGTATTTCATTGTTTGAGTCGCAATTTTAATATCGAATGGAATGAGAGAAACTTACAAAACTATTAAAAAAATAAAGGCATCAATTGTTGAAGAGTCTCACCTTGTTGCAGTGGAAGAAAATAGATATTGTGCCCTTGAATAAAGTATAAGAACAGTAATCCACACAGTTCGTTGGTCTTGTTTTACTCACACTAAACATAGAGGAAAAAATGCTTACTTAATGAATTACTGATATAATAAGATTACAGTAGTTGTTGTAGTAAATTGAAATCAAACATTTATCAAAGAATCGCATAGGGAAATATTGAAATATGGAAATACAGGAGAAACACATAACCCAAATTGAACAAAATTTGGAATCTCTGTATGCACTTATATTAATACTCAAAGGAGATTTTTCTCTATTACATCCAGCAAGAAGCGGCCTTTGATAGATCTTGAATCTATGTACTTATACAAACTGTTTCAACTCAAAGAGATTGGATTTATTATAATTAAAAATAGCATATTTTTGAAAAAGGAAACAAAATGTAAAATCTGAAGAGCTCCACTAGCGTTCTCCTCTGTCTCTTCGTCTACCGACATAAACGTTTATTTTCCTCATTCTTTAGCCTGGATACGATTGTCATATGGTATTTTTAATGATTCGACATACATTTATAGACTTTTTGTTTCCTTCCATCTGTCCCTAAAATATGTGAATAGCATGTGCATGTTTCAACACTTGTTTTCAGATGTGCTTGTTTTCCCATATTCAATACATTGGATGCATTTACTCAATAATTGCACCACTAACCTTGAAGGTTCAATTTTCCTTCACCTCAAAAGTGTATAACTTCCTCTCTACCTGAGGCATATTTTCTTGTATCCTTTTCTCTCCTTGAGATGTGACCTTTAACTGTAATCTTGGGCTAATTATCCATTTATTTATTTGAAGGAGATTAATCTGGTTCATTTTCTAAATGGATGCCAGAGCTTCTTCTTTGCTTGTTCTGGAATTATACTGGTTCTTTGCTATATCAATTTGACCCAAGGCTTCGGAGATAACATTTCCTTCAAAATAAATTAGTCCTTTGTCTAGTGATGACAAAGCTTCTAGACAAGCTTCATTTACCTCTCTGGCAAGTCTTTTTCTTTCTGCTAGATTTGTTTCCCAGGCCTTTAGAGCCATGTCACCTTTTATTTGTTTAGAAAGAGAAAGCCGAGAACATCAAAGACATTATATTTTTGTATCAATAAGATGACTTCTTTAAACTTAACTCAAGTTGAGCGAGATTATCTTTCTTTGATGTAGATGTCCTTTAGAGCAAGTTCTACTACCTGGTAGCATTTATGGATGGCATCAACCTTCATGAAAAGATCTTGTTGGTTCATTTATAGTTTTTCGTTTAACTCTGGTTCTTGAGTCTGAAAATTTGATAACTCTACTAATGTACCTTCAGTCAAGTCTAACCTGGCCTGCAATTGCTTTATCAATTCATCTTGTTGATTGACCAATCCTTTGTTTTCCTGTGAATTCTGATGGAGCTCCTCGAGGTTATCCTATAGCTGTTGAATTTGATGTCTCTCATAAGCTCTGATCTATTCAAAGTATCAGTTTATCTTATTCTTCACAGTCTGTTCCAGGGTCAGTATTTGATCTTGCAACTTCCCTACCAATAGGTTTTTATATTGCATTTGTTCAGTAAAATTTTCCACAAACCATTGATTAGCAGTGACAAAAGTGCACAACGACCCTGCAATTTTCTTTGCAAATTTGGTATCATCTCGATTCTTTCCATTGTACACCATTCTTTTTATTTTGACTATCGCTCCATATTTCTGATGTGTTTCTCATTTGACGATGGACCTCCATTTATTTCTAAAGAAGAAGTTTGAAGGAGGCATGTCTTCGAGGGAAATTGGGGTGAGAGAACCTATAAAAATGACTTTAGAACTAGGATTTCTGAAACTAGACTGTAAAGGAGTCAATGAAGAAATAGGAGAACCTATCTCCATGGATGGTTGTTGATCTGCTATATTGGTAGCAGGTTTTGGTTGGTGTTGAAGGAGGTGCATCCTACCCTTGATTTAAGAAGGCTTTGAGCTGAGCCGTTTCCTGAGGGCCTAGTGGATTTGATAATGAAGCTTTCAATTCCTGAGTCAGAACTTCAAAACTCCTTGGGTTTTCCTCAGTACCTTGTTTACCAGAGTTCCATGATTCAAAATACGGAGGTGTAGAACCCTGTGTAGGAGAAGTGGCCACCGATTCCCCCTGTAATATTTTCGACAAGTTGTTTCGTCTGTGTCTTTGGAAACTGAGGAATCCAGCTAGTTGATCTCAGGACATGGCTTCGAATTTGTTCAACACCTCCTCATAAGACTTGTCTCCCCTAAATATTTCATCATGTAGAGAGTTTTCATGCACATATCTCTTCAGGTTGTACTGGGATAGGTGGTTTTACACGATTTTGTGTGGGTCATGCATTTTAAATTTGATGTCAACCAAATTAGCATCCTCCAAATTTGCATCCTCCACCTTGGAATGACCGATGTCTAATAGTGAAAACATACCAACCTGGAGAGGGAAGGTAGGCCATACCTTTTTCTTGGCTGCTTTTAGTTCCTTTTTGATGCCTCCTGTCATTGTTTGATAAGATACTTCTCGACATACTAGTTGTTCTAGTAAAAATCTCAGGAGAGCATGGGGAGAGACTGAGCATCTGAAGACCCTAATGTAAGAGAAGTTTTCTTCGATGAAAAAATATGCTATTTTTCCCATATTTCCCATGATTCTATCTAAAATTTGAGGGGGTGGGAAACCATATAAAGCTATATGACTGGGCACCACTACATGGTGGCAAATTTCGTAGAAGAAATCTTTGGCCTTGTCCTCCCATAATTTGGAGTGATAGAAGTGAATAGGTTCTGTGTTGGTGAGGGTCCAACTCCAATTCATCAGTGGGAAAGGGGTTATGAAGAAAATAAAATCCATGATATACACAGACATATAGAAAGGGGTGGGTTGCCCCTTTGAATTCACCAATTTGTATTCATTGATTTCTTTGGCCATATGATTCGACAACATCTTGGGCCAGTTAAAAGCATAGCCTTCGACCACCTCATGCATGATCAACACTCATTCCACTGGGAAACAAGTAGGACTCTTCTTCTTGAATAGTATACAGAGCATCATGGCTACATAAATCATGGGAGTATCCAACAATGTTGTGGCATACACACCATGAACGTCGACCCTCAACTTCTCTGGGTGCCCCCACCAGGACTTGATTATATCGAGATAACTCTTGTCATATTGTATGCATTCTTGTTTCTCAAATTCCATCATAAATGCAGTATTATAATTATATTTAGGATATGGAGAAAGATTGTACATTACTTGGAGGTGTTCTGGTTGGAAAGACCCAACAACAACCTTTTGATAGTTGAAAATGCTCCTGGTTTGGATGTCAACGTTTTCCAGGGTCCATCTTATCATGTCATTATACGGCATGAGTCTCAACCGCACAACTATTTTGTGTAACTCTAACTGAGCTATATTTCTGATTTATCTTCGTGAGTATCGTCTACTTCATCATCGAAATCCTTTGGGTAGTTTATAATCTCATGCTCCAGAACCTCGAACACCTATATCCAATATTTCAGAGAGTCTATAGCTCGCGGCATAGTGTTTGACAGAACGTACCCATTCATATTTGAACCCTCACCAGTTGCATTATTATTCTTCATCATCTTCCATGGTGCCATGATATCGAGAGATCAGAACAAGGCTACCTATTACAGAGGAATCACGTGAGCTTCTCAATCAGACAAAGCTTGCTACTTTTGCGAAACGTGAAAATGAATTCAAAATTCAAGTGTGTTTATTCACATCAGATGCATTGATTCTAGTGTATCTTTAGTGACAAAAATATTATTAATGTTAATGTAAAATCTTACCTGGTGATCCGCAATATACGTTAAAAATCATTACCGTTGATCAGTCATAAAAGCCATTAATACTTCGTGTTCGGGAAATTTATATGAGACATAGTGAGAATTATCTAAATCCCAAATCTACAAAGATTAATCCCTGGATAATCATTTTTAACACTTTAATTAATCATGTTTAACGAGTGCGTTAATTTCGAGTGTCTCGGAAGTTCAAACTTCCGAAACTTCAAATCTAGCTTGAGGGGAAATCCCTAAAACCTGAAAACGTGAAGTGATTAGCTATCCTTTGATCTAGATTAACTTAATTAATTAAAGTTTAATACTTTGGCATTTTGGTGTCTTCAGTGATTTGTGAATTAGTTCTTTGTTAAACTTTTGAAGGATCATAACTCGCAGTGACGTGTTGTGGATGACGTCATTTTATAAGATGACACATTTGAAAAAGGAGGTGTCATATGTTAACTCAAGATAGACTTAAAATATACATGAGTACTATTCCTTGTGTCTTTTAAAGGTTTAGGAAAAGTGATAACGGACACCTTTTGGGTTTCAGGTGTTTTATCGTAAGACTTATTGAAACGCCCCAAGCGCGAAGCTCCAAAGTTACCTCTAGCGATTTTCTTCTTTAATAATTAGGTGACTCCAAAGCTATGGAGGAATAAGGATCATTCAATCACATCGAAAAACTTCATAAACGATGGATATTACGCACACCTTGTTCTATTTAACCAGAAGTGACATTGATTTAAAACTGATCCAGGGGATCAAATTTTGCTCAAAAATTCAAAGTGCTCAGAATCACTTCAAATCAAATAGGATCATAGGCCTCATTGTCACAAACCCAACGCAACTCGTTTGGGTTCAAACGGATGTTGAATGAGAGAGATACCGCGTTCTGTTCAAAATGTCAAACATGCAAAAAAAAGGGATGCTGATTGTACAGTCCGTACAGTCCATATAGATGCTGACGTGGCATGTTCGTATGACACGTGGAAGAGATGAATTGGTAGGACCATATGACATGTGGCATTCATTGGTTGGCAGATGTGGACGAATGATATTGTGACACGTGGCAGTTTTTGGTTGGTTGTAAGGTGCCACGTGGCCCAATCATGGGTTGCCACATGGCACCTTGTTATTGGTTGGTTGTCTAAAATTTATTTGGAGTCCACTGGATTCGACCCCGTGACCTCCACCCACATACAAATCCTTTTCAAAGTCTGCGCTGCCAATGCGCCACCATAGTAGTTCTTACTATGTAATAGTTTTAAAACTATTTGAATTTGCATATGTGGATAGTTGGGGTGCGTCCGGGTTGGGGCTTAGCCCCCAGCCCCCRGTCGTATATACCATACCATATGACCCTTGTTCATACTGTTGGAGCACACACAGATTTGGATTTTGGATCAAACAGTTATACAACCAACGCCCGTCACTTGTCATGATAACATTTGCTCTTAAAGTCTTGGCCCTTTTTTCATTTAAACGCGCGGTCACATGGGTCACATGCCCAAGGCCTTGGTGATTAGGGGCTAGGTGATCCCATAACCATCCTACAGTTCGCACCAGTTGTGTGGTTACACCTGGTGCTGGGTTTTTCCACATAAATGTGCATGGGGGCTAGGTTGAGGAAACAAGGGTGCATTTTGGCGATCCAGAGACAACAAGTTTGAAGGGGAACTTCCAGGAATCCTATCTTCTTCAATTTTTGTCCAAACGAGGTGTTGAAAAAGCCCAGCTAGGGTTTTTTGGACGTTCTGAAGCCATTGGAGCCATTTATTTGGCATTTTGAGCATTGTAAAGCATATATTTTAGCACTTTGAGAAAATAATACAAAAGATCCATTGGAAGATGGACCAAGAGATGTATCCCAAGAGAGGGGTGAACTCCTTTATGATTTGTTGTGTTATGTGTTTTCTGTTCACTGTTTATTGTTGTTGTTTATATGCATCTTGAATGAGTAATTTCTATAAAATTTGTTTTGCAAAATTGATCCATTTTCATTTTAACACATGAAATAAATCTTGCAAATAATTTCAAGAATACAAGTCTTCTTCATTTTTAGATCAAGTTGGTATCAGAGCATAGGTTTTTGAAGACTTGATTATTTGCAAGTGTTTTTTTTTCTAATTCTCACAAGGTTGAAACTCACAAGAGGATAAGGTCAACTTGTAGAGCCAAGTTCTCATCCTTCAAGGAGGAAGCTTATATCATCACCGCAAGTTTCAAGGAGGCATTCACAAAGTATGGCTCATGAAGAGAGTCATGAACATATTCCTGCAAAAGATGA
>JASDQU010240670.1:168647-182229 GCA_032191745.1 Picea mariana
TTATCCCATGAAAAGAATAGAAGGAAATCTATTAAAACTTCAAAAGGAAATTGAAGATGGTTTATATATGTATAGGAGTGATCATTTTTATACACACTATAACTATCTTTCGGATAACACTAAGAAGTTTCTTAGGAGGAGTCAAAGGCACATCTTGAAGTTAAAAGAAATGATCAAGGAACAAGAAGAGAGCAATAAGACTCAATTAGAAGAAAAAGAAGAAGAAATCACAAGACTAAAAGATAGAAAAGAAGATATGAATGTAGAAGATGAGATTAGTAAATGTTTTGAAACTATTGTCCATATCAATACCCAAATTTAAGAAGCTAAAAGAATAGAGGAACTATTGAAGAATCAAATAAATGAAAAGGAAGAGTCATGTTGTAAGTTAGAAGTTGAAATTGTTGACCTTAGAAAGAAGGTAGAGAAGTCAAACAAATTCTTGAATAACTCATNGGTAGAGAAGTCAAACAAATTCTCGAATAACTCATGAATCTTGGATGAGATCTTGGAAAGTCAAAGACCATCATGTGATAAATCAGGTCTTGGATACAAAGGAGAAGATACACATGTTGAAGAAAGAACCTCAAAGAAGCATGAGGTAAGTCCATCAAAGAAAGAAGATAATATTGCAAAGAAACCATCTACACAAGGCAAAGAAAAATTCAAAAGTACAAAGCAAAGAAGACATCAAGAAGCCATTTTTGGGACACCAAAGCAAAGGTATGAAAGTATTTTTCATGGGAATTTTTATTCATGTAATGGATATGGTCACAAATCTTTTGAATGTAGAACTTATGAGAGGAGATATAATGGAAGATTCTATAACACCACAAGGTGTTGGAGATGTGATCAAGTAGGACATATTGTTGTTCACTGTAACTCTATGAGATGCTACAACTGTAGTGGATTTGGCCACAAATCCCAGGAGTGCTGGAACACAAGAAGAAATTCCATGATGAGGACTTCACATAACATGGATAGAAGAAGAAATGAAGTAAGAAAGGGAGACAGCTTGGAAAATATGGATACTCAGAGCTCAAGTTCTAAAGAGAAGGGTCATCTATAGAAGTGGGTGAAGAAGACAGAGCAGCCAGATCAGAATGAAAGATTGAAGGGAAGTTCAAAAGTGTCATCTACTAAGGCACACGCAGGTAACAGTGGTGACAGTCGCATGTACACGTGTGCTGACCTTGAATAGGTCGCATACACATGCACTCAATTTTGCAGCAGGATGCATGTCTGTTGAAAAGCCTTGGGAAAAAGGAAATGCACATGGCTTGGAGTTTGATGTGATGGTATAACTCTGTATTTCAGGGTTTGACATTGTTTATTGCAGGTTCTGACACTATTTTCTGTAGGTTTTCATGGTGAGATCACACAATGGTATAATAAAAATAAATCTTGGGTGCATGGCACTAACCCATGAGTATGGTTTGATGATGATATGTTGGAGTACATGGATGGTACTTTTTGAAGTTTCATTGATATATCTTATGATGTATTATTGGAATCATATGGTATTGTTGGATATCATGGTGCATGCATTTTTCATGTGGATGGGCTACACATTGAGACATGTAGTTGATAGTCATGTTGTACATCATTGGGGAGTCTTAGCTTATTGACGCATGGTTGATATACTTGATTGGTGCAAGTAATAATGTATGATGGTACACTCATGGATGGTAGATGCACATGTTGGCATATTGGTAGATGCACATGTTGGCATATGGTGGATACATTTCATGGACGATATCTTTTGACACATTGTTGATGTACATGGGTGTTGTGCATGGTGGGAACATTTTGGTACATGATTTACTTGGTGGATATATTGTTCATGATTCTCTATTTCATTTGATGACATATCTTTTGTTTCATGATGTATGGTATGGCACAAGTTTGATGCATGAAAAGGTCCAAGGATCGTCATATGGTAGCATATTATTCATCTTGCAGAGAAGATAGGGGGAGACATACCCTTAGGGGGAGCCATTCTTCTTTCCCATGATTCTAGGAGGAGATATCTATCAGATACATACCTAGAAAAGAGACTTATATTTGAAGAAAGAGCATAGAGGCATAATTCCAGGAGGAGCGATGGTCACAGGGGGAGCATGTTAGATGTATTTTTAGCATTACATCATATTGATATCCCTTGTTCAAAAGGGGAGAGATTATTCAGTGGCAACAAGACAGGGGGAGCAGCCCCAAGAGGAGAATGGCCCTTTTCCATTGATGTCAAAGGGGGAGAGATAATCACATTGATGTGGTTGATGTCTATTGATGGGAGAGATTGATGTGGAGAGATAGTCACATTGACTATTGATGAATAGCATGCCTTGTCTACATGTTGACATCAATAATTGGTAATTGGAGTTGACATCAATGTTGGTATTTCCATCAATGCCAAAGGGGGAGATTGTTGGATCATGTTGTCATTGATGCCAATGGTTTGATTATTTGGGAGATTGTTGAATCATATTTCATTGATGTAAATGGTTTGGCTTGATTGATGTCAAGTAATTGATTGATATGATGCCCTTGATGAGAGTGATATATTGATAAAGATGGATCATTGCTATGATGCATTGATGAAGATGGATCAATGAGTTTTCATTGATACATGATGCATAGTTGATATATATGATGCAGTGGTGAATTGATGCAAAGATGAATGATTATTGTCTTATCATGGTTGATAAGGTGCACAAATGGATGAACTCCAAAGTGGTCCCCTTATGGTGAAAGCCCTCATGGGAAGACGCTTTACGGATTGGGTTATCCTAGAAGAACGGTTGGAGAACCGATGCTTGCATGTGGAATAATGAGATGAAGATCAATGAAGTTGTTGGTGAAACTATCCTAGATGGATAGTGCTTGACATGCCATTTCCGGTGGTATGTGGAATGTCACATAAGTCCTCACAGTTTGAGAGTTATGGCTCTACGAAGTTGAAGGACCCCCATATGATGGCTTGAAGCCCCAAAAAGTCAAAGAAGTCAAAGTGCATGAAAAGAAGAAATCATTATTTAAATGATATAGTAAAGTAAAAAAATCAAGAAAGATTATTTAAATGATAAAATGAAGTAACAAAATCAAGAAGGAATATTTAAATGATAAAGTATTGGAGAACTTTCTATTCATGGAAAGTGGTTAACCCTAAAATAAGGAAAATAGGTTAAGTGACCTAGAAATGGGTTAAGTAACCTAAAAGTGGGTTAAGTGATCTAGAAGATGAAAGTATAAATAAGAAGCTAGGATCTCTTGTAACATGTACATTTGGTGAGAATCATTTTTGTGGATCAATGGAGAGCTTCTTGTGAATATCTTTTGGAGTATTGATGCAAAGATTCTTGTGAGAGCATATTATTGATGTGGATCTCTTGAGCATGATTGAAGCTCTATTATGAGGAATAGAGTGAGAGGAGGATCTCATGGATGCATCAAAGTTTCGGCAATGTCAGATATCTTNGATAAAATGAAGTAACAAAATCAAGAAGGAATATTTAAATGATAAAGTATTGGAGAACTTTCTATTCATGGAAAGTGGTTAACCCTAAAATAAGGAAAATAGGTTAAGTGACCTAGAAATGGGTTAAGTAACCTAAAAGTGGGTTAAGTGATCTAGAATATGAAAGTATAAATAAGAAGCTAGGATCTCTTGTAACATGTACATTTGGTGAGAATCATTTTTGTGGATCAATGGAGAGCTTCTTGTGAATATCTTTTGGAGTATTGATGCAAAGATTCTTGTGAGAGCATATTATTGATGTGGATATCTTGAGCATGATTGAAGATCTATTATGAGGAATAGAGTGAGAGGAGGATCTCATGGATGCATCAAAGTTTCGGCAATGTCAGATATCTTGACGGAAAAATTCTTGGATTCACGGAAAACCCTATTTTCTGATGCCCACGCAAGCTGTCTGTGTATAGGTTGCATGTACATGTAGGATTTCTATGTATAGGGTGAGTGTACATGTGGGTTGGCTATGTACAGGGAGCGTGGAGTGGATAAAATCATGGAGATTTGTATTTGAGCTAGTGCCAAGCTCTTGGATGATGAGGCAGGTTCTAGATCTGCATTCTATGGCCTTAGATCTATCACTGAGACACTGGTATGGTTACATTATTGTCTTGATGAATACTATTGTTTGATGTGCTGGGAATGATTAGGGAATTCTTGGTATGGCTTCTATGATGTGGTTCATTTTGGTTGATTTGGTTGATGGAGTGAGCAAAACTCTTGTGATTCAATAGTGACATGATTGATATGGTATACTAGTTGTTTATACATGATTGGTATAGCATTCATATTGATTTGTTGAGGAGCATGAGCAAGCTATTGGAGAGCTTGGATGTGTTGTGACTGGCTATGGGTCAGTTTGGACAGTGGAAGACAGAAGAAAAAGTGATTGCAGGTTGCAGAGGATCTGAGGATGTGAAGAAAAGCAAAACCCTAGTTTCTTAGAAGCATACGCTTGTTGCATTATACACTGGCCATGTTCACACATGGGTTGTAGTGAGCCAGGGCGTGTGCACACGCGGGCTGCACTACTGACAGGTCGCATACCTATTGACATATTGATATATGTTGAGGATTGTTGCCTCATCTCAGTTAGTGCTGAGAATGTAAGTTGAGTCTTGCATATAGAGCTGGTGCTCTTGTAGAGTTGTACTCTATTCAATTGGTGTTGATAAACCCCAAGGATTGTAGTCCATAATAAAAAGAAAATTGTACATACATCTTGTGTTCTTTGTGTTCATTGTGGTGATGACTTGTTGATGATATATTGTTGATATATGTTGCTAATATATGCTCACATCTAACTAGTTATAAATGACAGCAATGGGTAATGAATAAATGTTGAATGCTAATTGATGAGTTTTTGTGAAAGAGGGAAGTTTTGGGAAAAAGAGCCCCACACTCATTCACCCCCCCCCCTCTAAGTGTGGTAGGTGTGTCCAACATATATTAAATACATGGAAGATTCTTAGAGAACCTACAACCATGAATATGAGGTTAGAGGGTTATATGTGAGCATGGGAATGTAGGGACTAAATCAAATGGGGATGAAGTAGGAAAAGATGAGAGTATAAATTTGGTAGAGATTATAAATTTGGTGAAGACTATAAAGAGTCTTCAAAGAGATGTGTTGAGTTATAAAGTTGATAATGAGAGGCTTATGAAAGCCAAAGAGTAGCAATATGGCATCAACATCATGTTGTTACATATTTTTTATAGAATAGAGAAGAAAGTGGATAAGGGAATGGTCTCAAGAAAGTCAAAGGGCCATAGAACTTATGATAAAATAAGCGAATATAAAAGTGTTGATAGATATCACCATCACTCACCAAGGCACTCAGTTATAAAGGAATACAATCGTTCAAGTCTATCTTCTATTAGAAAGTGTAGCAGAAGCTCTAGGATAGATGAACTATAAGGAGAAATGAATAATATAAAACCTCCTAACTTTGATGGTGATCAAAAGAAATATGAAGATGCAAAGACTTGGCTAATTGGGATGAGGAAATATTTCTAGTTGCACAATTATTCCTCATGGGAAGAAGGAATAATTTCCATTTACCAGCTGAAGGGAAAAGCATCAATGTAATGGAACTAGCTCATGCAAGTACAACACATTGATGAGAATAAACTCACTTGGAGTTAGTTCAAAAATTATTTTCAAAAGATATACTTGATCAATTGTTACTATGATAGGAATATGAAGGAGTTCTTTGAACTCAAGATTGGAAGCACGACCGTGGATGAGTATGAGAGTATATTTTTATAGCTACTGAAGTATGTTGACTTCATCAAGGATGAACATGTCAATATTCAAATATTTTTGAGTGAGTTTCCATCAATCTTTAGTGACAAGATACAATATGATGATTTCAAGACATTGGAGAAAGCAATAAGAATAGCTAATTTCCTCTATGATGAGCATAGAGGAAGACAAACTTTCCAAAAGGATTTGTAAGGAAAGAAGAAAGGTAAGATGAAGTAGAGGAAGAAGGGGAAAATGCCACTATTCTTCATAAATAATTCTTAAGGGAAGCCAACTCCAAATGAGACTAGAATGGTAGAAACATTGGGGAAAATACTATGAAAGAAGCCTATTAAATTTTGTGGTTTTGAGGGAGATCACATGTATAGATATTTACCTGATAGAGGTGAAAAAGTGAGGAATGTTCATAATTTACAACAGGTTGATATATTTTAGGACATGGGTTGTATAATCCCCAACCCCAAGAAGGGATATGCCACACCAAAATTCCAACTCCCATACTAATTTTAATTCACTAAAATGCTCTGCAAATGCATAAAATTATGTGGAATAACAACAAATATATACATGCATCATATACAAGAAAAACCCATAATAGAAAATACATAAATTATAATACAACATAATCAAACACATAAAAGAAACATATCTTGTAAAAAGACATGAACTGCCTATATACCTCAAACTTTCCTCCTAGCCATATATTTTGTTGCTCGTAAAATCTCAGCAGTAGGTCACCTCTGATTTGGGGATAAAACTCCAATAGGGAAAAGGAATCCTAAGCCAAGCTAAGGTCTGTCAACAATAAGAAATAATCATACTAAGGTGCCAACTCTAGAATACAACCTATAGTCTCTCATTCCCCACATGTTTTTCCCACTTTAGGAAGTGTACCCCTCCTATGCTCAACAATACTTCGAATGCCCCACTTCCCTTCCCGCGATTCAACAACATGAAAAAAATGAAGTCTAAGATCCCTGTAGCTTCAAATTGGCACCTTGGGAAAACAATTCCCAACAGTTCTCTCATCTGGAGAGAATTCTCATAGGCCTAACAACATGTTTCTTCAATAAAACATAGGCCTGACAACCCACCTCTTCAGCTCAATTCACCTAGGTTATTGTTTTCCATAGATCAAGATTTCCAAGTACATGTATGGTGATGGAAGTAGGAGAGTACAGATGGTAGGAGAGAATAATTGATAGGAAAATGATGGTGGAATGATGGGAAAATGAACCAAATTCCCCAAATATATGGGCATGTTCCTAAATTGACACTTTTCATGTTGGGAACTACATAGGTCCACCACCTTGACCCTCCCACACGGTGATATGTTCCCACTTAGTTACTTAGGATAATGAATATCCCATACTTTATTATTAATCCTTTTAGGAATATTACTGTAATATTATTTTGGGCTTAAGCCCCTTGGCTTATCCCCTCATCTTAGACTCTTATCCCCCTTTTCCCTTTCTAGTGAATTTTATCCCTCCATACTATTTTTTTTTAGTTGGTATGCAGTAGTGATGTATTTTTATTAATATCCAAGTTTGATTACATTTTAGAAAGATAGGCTCACTAGCCTTTTAACTTCTGTCTCTCTAGTCTAATAACCACACAGGAACTCTAGCCTCAAAATACATATATCCAAAGACATTTTGGCCCAAAATATCCTGGCTCACTAGCCTATATGTACATTTACATTTACATTTATAACTAGGGTTCAACCTAGGGGTATTACATTCTCTCCCCCCCATATTTATGCATTGTCTTTAGTGCATTATATACAAATGTACGATAAAAATATTCAAAATTATTCAAAAAATGTGGGTACACTGCTCGCATAACATCTTCATGCTTCCAATTTTCATCCTCAGGACTGGACCATGTCCATTGGACCTTTCCTATCCCTATGGCTCAATTCTAGAGCTGCTTGATGTTTCAATCCAATATGCAAACATGATGCACTTGAAAGTAGCCTTCTTGATCCACCTAAATCACATTCCAATCAATGTCAGGATTAGCATCAAGTACATACTTTTTAAGAAAAGATACATGGAATACACTATGAATACACATGGATGTAAGTACTGCAAGCATGTATGCAATGGTACCAATCCTCTCCAGGATTTGAAAAGTTCCACAATATCTTGCTGCAAGCTTTGAACTATTCCCCAACTTCAAGGAACTAATTTTTCCTTTACTTTCAAGAACACATGATCACCCACTTTAAACTCTCTGTGAGTTCTCCCTTTATAAGCATAACTTTTTTTCCTATATTGGGTATCCTTTAAATTCTATTTTATTTTCACCATTTGTTCCTCCATTTCCTTGAGCAATTTTGGCCCAACCACTACTCTGTCTATTGGGTTGTCCTAGATCACTAGTGTGTTTTGTTTTCTACCATATAAAGCTTCAAATGGGCTCATCTTTAAAGATGTCTAATACCCATTATTATAGGAAAATTCAACGAGATGTAGATAATATTCCCATTTGTATGGTTTGTCTATCACATACAACCTTAGCATATCCTCAATCAAATGATTTACCCTCTGTATTTTTCAATTTAACTTTGGATGATAGGTTGTGCTAAAGTTCAGATTTGTCCCAAATCCTTTGAATAATCCTTTCCATAAATTTKATGTAAAATTAGGATCTCTTTTAGACACAATTGTCTTAGGCACACCATGTAGCCTAGAAATTTCTCTCATATAAATATATGCAATATTGGTTACCTTTTAAGTTAACATCATTAGAATAAAATGGCAATCCTTAAAGATCTTATCCACCACCACCATGATGGAATCATGYTGCTTGGTTTTCCTAGGAAGCTTAGTGATGAAATCCATTGTTAAAACTTGCCATTTCCACTCAGGAATGGGTAATGGTTATAGCAAACCAACTGGGTTTCTGTGCTCATCCTTGACCTTTTGACATTCCAAACATATGACAATAAAATCAATCACCTCTTTCTTCACACCTGCCCAAAAATATTGACTTTTGACATCTGCAATTGTCTTCTGGTAACCTGGGTGACCAACATAAGGAACATTATTCATTTATTTTAGTACCATAGTTTTGAACTACTAAAAATTAGGCACATAAGATCTACCTTTGTAAAAGATAATTGCAACCTCCCTTAGCTTATAATTTTTAATTTTCTGTTGTAAACTACCTTGCTGTACTTTTTTTCTTTATCTCCATATAATGTTGATCTAATTTTACAGCTTCTAAAATTTTGTCCTTAAAATCATATTTATACATGCTAATGGTTGTAGAATGCATCTTATGCACCCTCCTACTGAGTGCATCAGATACCTTGTTCTCTTTACCTTTGATATTCTTTATATCAAAGTCATATTCACTCAAGAATTCCAACCATCGACTTTTCCTGGCATTTAAAGTTGGTTGTCTAAACAAATATTCCAGACCATTATGGTTTATCCTCAACTCAAATCTCTTTGGCCATGAGGTAGTGCCTCCACATATTCAAGGCATTCACTATGGCTACCAATTCTAAATCATGAGTACCATAGTTCCTTTCATTCTTTTTTAATTTATTTTATTCATAACATACCACATGACCATTTTGGCTAAGTACTCCACCAAGCCTTTCTTTACATGCATTAGTGCACACAATGAAATATTCATTAAGATCAACAATATTCAAAATGGATTTACATGTTAGAAATAATTTCAAGTGTTGAAAACTTCTTTCACATTCAATGGTCYATTCAAACCCCGCACCCTTTTGTAAATATTCGATTGTGTGTGCAATCTTTGAGAATCCTTYAATGAATCTTATGTAGTAATCTGCAAGTCCCATGAAGGATCTCACCTCTGAKACATTCTTTGTTACTGACCATCCCTCAATGGATCTTATCTTGTCTATGTCCATTATTATCCCTTCCTTTGATATKATATTGCCCAAATATTGTATTTTCTTCTGATAAAATGAGCACTTGCTTAACTTTGCATACAACTGATGCTCCCTCAAAATTTGTAGCACCATCCTTAAATTTTGTTCATTCTCTTGTTTAGAATTAGAGTATATAAGTATGTCATCCAAAAATACAATGACAAACTTATGTAAGTAATCTCTGGAAATACTATTCATTAAACACATGAATACAACTAGTGCATTTGACAACCCAAATGGCACCACTGTGAACTCATAATGGCCATACCACATTGTGAAGGTAGTTTTGTTGATTCCTTATTCTTTAATTATCACCTTATGATAGCCTAATCTGAGTTCAATCTTGGAGAATATCTTTGCATCCTTCATATGATAAAAAATATCATCTATCCTTGGAAAAGGATACGTGTTCTTCATCGCCACCTTATTTAGCTTATTGAAGTCAATGCAAAGTATCAATGTTCCATCCTTCTTTTTCACAAATAATATTAGGGCACCCCAAGGTGACACATTTGGGAATATATACCCTTTCATCAAAAGTTCCTCAAGCTGCATTTACAATTCCTTCAGTTATGGTGTACTCATTTGGTAAGGAGTATTGGATATTGGGGCTACTCCAAGCATCAGATTGATTGAAAATCAATATCTCCCTTGGGTGGAAACCCCAATATTTATATAAATACATATTCAAACTCTTTTAGGACTGCATTGTCTTCAATATTTGTCTCTTTATCCTTAGGTATCTCTTACATATGTGCTACAAATAATGAGTATCTTTTCTTGAATATTTTCTTCAATTGCAAAGATAAAAATTCTATGATGGTTACTACCCTCGGAATGCCCTGAATTGTCTTCAAGTTCCCTTCCTCATCCAAGAAAGTAAATTCCTTATTATAACAATCTAGGACAACATGATTCTTTTCCAACCAATCCATACCAATTAGGAAATCATAGGAGCCCAAAGGTATGATGTTCAAATCTTCCCTTGTTCTCATTACATTCATGTCCAATGGACATACTTTAACCATTTCATTAATTTTCCTTTCATTTCTTGTATCTAGATACACCAACCAAGAATTTTCAAGCTTGCTTCTTGACAATTGAAATGTTTCCACCATCTTAGGATCTATATAACTATGAGTAGCTCCTGAATAAATTAAAATAACAATAGGTTGGTTTTTGATCTTACCTTCTACCTCAATCATGTGGGAATGAAACTCATCTTGGTTGTTATCTAGAGATGCATATATCCTTGGCACATTTTTTTCCATGTATTCAACTGTATCAGTCTATTGTACATTATAAACAGTCCTCACTTTTTCATCTCTATGAGGACAATCCCAATACATGTGATATCCCTCACAACCCTAACATTTCATGATAGGTTGTTGCCTTGGTATTTGTCTCAATGTCTCTGTCATTCTAGGCTCCTTATAAGTTGGTTGTCCCTGAGAGTTATTTCTGAAGAATGATGGCTTGGTCCCCTTATTAGTCTATTCCATCTTATCTTTATTCTTGTCTTTCCAAGCCTTTTGGAAATTTTTTATTCCTCTATGTTGATCATAGAGGCATTTATCTCTCCTTATGGTTTTTTCCAATGTCTTGGGATCATCATACTATATCTTGTCACTGGAAATTGATGGAACTACACTCAAGTACCTTTGAATATTAACATGTTCATCCTTGATGAAAGAAAGATGTTTCATAAACTCTAAGAATTTCCTTTCATACTCATCTATGGTCATACTCCCAAGCTTGAGTTCAAAGAAATCCTTCATTTTATTATCATAGTAACTTTTTGTTAAGTATGTCTTTTGAAAATACCTTTTTAATTCCCTCCAAGTAATCTTATTCTCATCAATGTGTTTCACTTGCACAAACTAGTCCCACCACATTGATGTTTTTCCCTTGAGCTAGTAGATTGAAATTCTCTCTTCTTCATGTGAGGAGTAATTATGTTACTGAAAGTACTTCCTCATGCCCAACAATCAAGTCTCTGCATATTCATATTTCTTGTGCTCACCATCAAAGGTAGGAATCTTAAACTTATCCATTTCTCCTTATATCTCATCTACCCCATACCTCCTCTTATGTTTTTTGACAGGATATGGAATTGAACTACTTTGATCTCTCCTAACTGAATTCCTTGGTGAGTGGTGATGATTCCTATCAGCACTTCTTGTTTCTCTTATTTTATCATGAGACCCATGACCCCTTGACTTGCTTGACTCTGTGTCCTTGTCCATTTTCTTCTCTATTATGTTCAAGCTCTAAATCAACTAGATGTTGAATCCATCTTGATGCTCCTTGGATTTCATAATCCTCTCATTATTAGCTTTATATATTTGGACATCTTTTTATAGACTCCTTATGGTCTCTACCAAATTCATACTCTCCTCCTTTCCTTCTCTATTCCCATTGGAGTTTTTCACCTCATTACCCATGCTAACATACATCCCTCTGAACTCATGTTCATGGATGTAGGTTCTCTATGCATCTCCCATGCTTATGACCTATGTGCTAATATTATTCTTATCTATTTGTGATTAATTATACAAAAAGAAAATAGGATTTTTGAGACTAATTTTATTTAACAAAGATATCGGTTTATGCATCATTCTTCCCTTTAAATACCTAGAAACGGTATTTTTGATATCCTATCAATTATATAGCTCAATTCAAATTTCTGGGTGACTAACAAGACTCATATGTCTAATACCTTTCTAGAAACTGCTTCCTTTCTCAATTTTGAGTCTTGAGCAAGACTTTATGGTCATTTGAATATTACCCATTTACTCCTTCAACACATCCCTCAACCATGTGCAATTTTTAACTGGGATTATGAATCCTTGTACCTGCTCCTTTGAAATTTTGACAGGAGATCAATTGGGTTTCTCCATGACCATATTTTTTACATTCTGGATAAGTTTCACCTTCATTGGAGCTTCAATATGCTAGATACAACCTACTGAAATTTCAGACCAATTTATATTTTTAGCTCTGAATGCTACGGGTGCCTTCTGAGTCATCATGTTCTTTTTTAGGTACCCATATTTTTGTTTTAACTTCAAGGTTGTATTCTATGGCTCAATATATTTCTATAGACTACACTTGTGCTCCAATCTGATTCTAGAGCAGAACATTATGGCCTTCAAAAGTTAATTGGGTCTCACAATTTACATTGCACTGTTTGGTCTGCAACTTTCTCATACTAGCTTTGTTTGACGAACAATTTACACCATTAGAAATATCTCTCCAAAACATAGAGTTTTAGAAGAAAAAAATTATGTCTTAGTAGGACATACAAAATCACACGAATTTTATTTTCAAAAAATGTTGTTTAGGCCTCCGAAAATGGCCTACAAAAACATGAATTGTAAATCACTATAATTTTCTAGTTATTTTCATTAATTTCTGAAAAATATATTTTAATTTGGATGAGTAGGATAATTATGTGGAATCCTAGTCCACCTAGAACCCCTAGAAGGACATCATGTCATCTCCTAGACATCTTGGTCTGGCCCCATCGGTCCTTTTCTCCTACTTCCTTCACTTTCCCCTTTACTAGAGTGCACATTTAATTTTTGGGGCCCCACAGGTCCTTGGTTGCCATGTGACACCTTTTCACTGAGTTGCGTGGATGGGAGAGCCCCATCCCACAACCATTTTCTTCAACGATTAAGTAGAATGTTTTTTTAATCCGATGATAGAGGTTTTTTGTGTGATCAACGATCGCGATCGCAATCGTCGACCCACATTGCATCGCAACCCCCCTCGCCTTACCCACCATTAACAGAGGGGGGGTGTCGCAACCGAAACCATTGTATTTTCAGATGATGAAGTGTCATATTTTGGTGAATTCCCC
>JASDQU010240670.1:182307-194306 GCA_032191745.1 Picea mariana
AGCGACACGTTTTTTGCAGGTTCGGCTCGTGGTTCTGCTAGGTAGGTGAGCCCCCCACCCCCCCTATAGCTCCACCTCACTTGCCACCTATGCCACTATTTCCACTGTGTACCCACCACCATGGAATTATATGCCACCCCTATACCATGTCATATGACACATGGCCCTCACGTCATGCTAACGTCAACGTACAAAAAAATTCCCAATTTTTCCCATTTTTACGAAAATTTGAAATTTCCCAAATATGTCCAATTTCATAATTTCTTTCGAGATTCCATTAGAGATCTATTTTTAAACACAATACGACCCATTTTGGACATGTAACCATAAATTTGACCACATTTATTGTAATTCGATCCTCCCACATCGAATTTATCCATAATTTTATTGCAAAAATTGGGGCTTTTGCGCAATTCCATCCATTTTTCTCATGGAAACTCTACAAATTCAAAACTCAGTCAATTTTAGGCCTGAATTATCCCAATTAAAGATTGAAAATGATTGCTTCTCATTCATGGGTTTGAATATAACAACTTCCTTGTGAAACTCTCCTAATTTCACAAGAATACTTTTAGCATACATGTTGCAGACATCCTCTGCAACTAAATTTCTGAAATTTATTTCATCAATGCTCTGTTAACTCGGCCCATGCAGGCTCATGATTGAAACTGGAGCTCTGATACCACATTGTAGCATCCCCATCCCCAATCTAGGCCATGCCACACCAAAATTTCAACTCTTATACCAATTTTAAATCACCCAAATGCTTTGCAAATGCACAAAATTATGCATAATAACAACAAATATATACATGCAACATTTACAGGAAAAATCCATAATACAAAAATACATAAATAATAACATAGAATTTAAATAAAACACATAAAATACACTTATCTTGTAAAAATTCACTAACTACCTACAGACCTTGAAATTTCCTCCCAACAATAGACTCTTTTGTTCATAAGCTCTTAGCACTAGGTCACCCCCGAGCTGGGGCTAAAACTCCACCAAAGAAAAGGAATCCTAAGCCAAGCTAAGGTCTGTCAACAAAAAAAAATACTCAGACTAAGGTAAATACTTATATTAAGGTGTCAACTCTAGAAAAAAACCTATAGTATCTCATTCTCCACATGTTTGTCCCACTCCAGGAAGTATTCCCCTTCTTTGTTCAAGAATCCTTTGGTTTTCCCACTTCCCTTACAAGGCTCCAACAACAAGAAGAACAAAAAGTCTCAGAGCCCTGTAGCTACAACTTGGCACCTTGGGATAAAAATTCCCAACAGTTCTCTCACATGGAGAGAATGCTCACGGGCCTAACAACCTGCTTCTTTAATAACACACATGCCTAACAATTTTCCTCTTCAACTCAATTCACTCAGGTTATTAGTTTTCCATAGCTCAATATTTCCAAGTACATGTATGGTGGTGGTAGTAGGAGAGTACGTATGGTAGGATAGAATAATGGGTAATAAAATGATGATGGAATGATGGGAAAATAAACTAAATTCCCCAAATATATGTGCATGTTCCCAACTTGACACTTGTCATGTTGGGAACTACATGAGCCCAACACATGAATGCCCCCACATGCTGATACATTTCCACTTAGGTACTTAGGATAATGAATATTCCATACTTTATACTTTACCCTTTTAGGAATATTAATATAATATTCCTTTGGGATTAAGCCCCCTTGGCTTATCCCTTCATCTTAGACTCTTATCCCCCCTTTCCCTTTCTAGTGGAGTTTATCCCCCCATACTCTTTTTGTCTAATTGGTCTACAATAGTGATGCATTTTTCTTAATATTCTAGTGTGATTACATTTTACAAAGATAGCCTCACTAGCCTTTTAGCTTTTGGTTCTCCAACTTAATAACTACACATGCACTCTCGCCTCAAAATATGTATATACAAAGGCACTCCAGCCCAAAATATCCTAGCTCATCAGCCTATATTACATTTATATTTACATTTACATTTACATTTACATTTACAATTGGGGTTTTTCCTAGGGGTATTACATGGGCATATGCATGACAAGGATCTATGTAGACCTGGACAACAAGTAAGTTGAATTTTAATCTCACATGATTGAAGTGAAAGGTAAGATCAATGACCAACCTATTGTTATTTTTATTGATTCAGGAGCTAGCCATAGTTATATAGATCCCAAGTTGGTGGAAAGATTTCATTTTCCAAGAAGCAATATTGAGAAATCTTGGCTAGTTCAATTAGCCATAGAGGCTAAAATAAGAATTTATGAGTTGGTTAAGGAATGTCCAATGGACATGAATGGACTGAGCATAAAGGAATATTTGAATGTCATACCTTTGGGTTCATATGATTTCCTAATTGGTTAGATTGGTTGGATAAGAATCATGTTGTCCTAGATTGCTATAACAAGGAATTTACTTGATTGGATGAAGAAGGGAACTTGAGAAAAGTGTAGGGTATTCTAAGGGCAATAACTATTAGAGAAATTTCATCCTTGCAACTGAAAATAATCTTCATGAAAGGATGCCAAATATTTGTTGTGCATATGGAAGAGACACCTAAGGATAATGTGCCAAGTATTGAATACTATGAAGTCTTGAAAGATTTTGAGGATGTATTTGGAGAGATATTAGGGTTTCCATCGAAGAGGGATATTAATTTATCTATTAATTTGATTCCTGGAGTAGCCCCAATGTCCAAGACTCCTTCTGGATGAGTACTCCAGAGTTGAAGGGATTGCAAATGAAACTTGACAATCTTTTGAAAAAAGGGGTATATATTCCCAAGTGTGTCACCTTGGGGTGCCCCGGTATTATTTGTGAAAAATAAGGACAGAACCTTAAGGCTATGCATTGACTTCAGGTAGTTGAAGAAGGTGACTATGAAGAACAAGTATCCTTTACAAAGGATATATGATCTTTTTTATCAGCTCAAAGATGCAAAAATATTCCCCAAGATTGACTTCAGGTCAGGCTATCATGAGGTAAGAATTAAAGAAGAAGATATTAGCAAAATAACATTTAGAACAAAGTATGGCTATTATGAGTTTATAGTGGTGCCTTTTGGGTTGTCAAATGCACCAGTTGTATTTATGTGTTTAATGAATGGTATTTTCAGAAATTACTTGGATAAGTTTTTCATTATCTTCTTGGATGACATAATTATTTAATCTAAGTTCAAAGAAGAGCACGAGAAACACTTGAGGATGGTGCTACAAGTATTGAGGGAGCATCCCTTGTATGACAAGTTGAGAAAGTGCTCATTTTGTTAGAGGTAGATTCATTATTTGGGCCATATCATTTCAAAGGAACATATATCTATGGATCCAGAAAATATCAAAGCCACTGAAGAATGGTGAGTACCAATGAATGTCTTAGAGGTGAGATCCTTCATGGGAATTGTAGGTTGTTATAGAAGATCTATTGAAGGGTTTTCAAATATTGCACACCCAATCACTTATTTTCAAAAGAAGGGTGTGAGATTTGAATGGACCTCTAATTGTGAAATAATTTTTTTGCACTTGAAGAATTGATTGACATGTGCACCAATATTAAAGATTGTTGATTCAAATGAAGATTTGACTTTTTTGCATGGATTCTTACAAGGAAGGATTTGGGTGAGTCCTTAGTCAAAATGGGAATGTGATATACTATGAGTCAAGGAAGTTAAAAGGGCATGAGAGACACTATGCCACTCATGATTTATAATCGGTAGCTATAGTTCATGCCTTGAAGATGTGGAGGCACTATCTCATGGGAAGAAAATTTGAGCAGAGGATAGACCATAGTGGTTTGAAATACTTGTTTAGACAACCAACTTTGAATGCCAGACAAAGTAGATGGTTGGAATTCCTCAATGAATATGACTTTGAGATAAATCATATCAAAGGTAATAAGATTCACTTAGTAGGAGGGTGCATGATATGCATGCTAAAACCCTTAGCATGTATAAATCTGATTTGAAGGATAGAATTTTGGAAGATGCAAAATCGAATCAGTGTTATATGGAGACAAGAGAAAAATTACATCAAGGTAGTTTACAACAAAAAATTATAGATTATGAGCTAAGGGAGGATGTAATCCTCATGTATAGGGGAGGAGTTTATGTGCCTAATTCTCAAGAGCTGAAAAACATGGTTCTAAGAGAAATGAATAATGTGTCTTATGATGGGCACCCAAGGTATCAGAAACAATTACAACTATCAAGAGACAACATTTTTGGCTAGGTATGAAGAAAGTGATGGCTAACTATATTGTTACATGTCTAGAATGTTAGAAGGTCATGGTTGAGTATGGGCATCCAACTGGTTTGATACAACCATTTCCAGAATGGAAATGGGAAGTGGTGACAATTTATTTCATCACCAAGATACCTGAGACAATGAAGCGGCATGAGTCCATCCTAGTGGTGGTGGATAAGCTCACTAAAGATGCTCATTTTATTCCAGTGAAGCTAACTAAAAGGGAATCTAACATTGCAGATATTTATATGCGGGAAATTTGCAGGCTTCATGGTGTGCCTAAGGCAATTGTTTYTGACAAAGATCCCAAGTTCACACCAAACTTTTGGAAGGGATTATTTAAAGTATTTGGGACAAATCTAAATTTTAGCACAACCTATCATCCAGAGTCAGATGGACAAACAAAGAGGGTCAATCAGGTGATTGAGGATWTGTTGAGAATGTATGTGATGGATAAACCATCAAAATGGGAATATTATCTACACTTGATTGAATTTTCTTATAATAATGGGTATCAGGCATCTTTAAAKATGAGTCCATTTGAAGCATTATATGGTARAAAGTGAAATACGTCGGTGAGTTGAGACAACCCAACAAACAAAGTAGTGGTTGGGCTAGAATTCCTCAGGGAAATGGAATAATTGGTGAAGATAAAGTAGGATTTAAAGGCTTCTCAAGACATGTAGAAAATTTATACAGATAAGGGAATAACTCATGGRGAGTTTAAAGTGGGTGACCATGTGTTCTTAAAAGTAAAGGTGAAGAGAAGTTCCCTAAAATTGGGAAACTATTCAAAGCTAGCAGTGAGATATTGTGGACCCTTTGAAATCCTAGAGAGTATCGGTCATGTTTCATGCGTGCTTGCACTACCTGCATCCATGTGAATTCATAATGTATTCCATGTGTCTTTTCTTAAAAATTATGTTCCTAATGAAAATCATGTAATTGTTTGGAACATGATTCAGGAGTAGCAAGAAGGAGACTTTCGATTTCGGCCAATATGCATATTAGATCAGAAAGTCAAGTTGCTCCAGAATCAAGCAATAGGGTTGGTAGAGGTCTAGTCGACCTGTTACAGTCCTGCAAATGCAACCTGGGAGCATGAATATACTATGCGGGAGGAGTACCCTCTTCGTTTTGAATATTTTTGAAGATTTTGAGTGTACATGTGTATATAATGCACTAATTACATTGCATAAATAAGGGGGAGGGGAATGTAATACCCTTAGGCTAAACCCAAATTATAAATTTACATATACTTTATAGGCTAGTGAGCCAGGATATTTTGGGCCAGAGTGTTATTGTACATATATCTTGAGGCCATAGTTCCTGTGTGATTCTTGGGTTGAAGAGCCTAGATGATAAAATTCCAATGAGCCTATCATTGTAATATGCAATCACATTTGGATTATTAATAAAAATACATCACTACTACAAACCAACTAGACAAAAATAATATGGGGGGATAGAACTCCACCTGAGTGAAAGGGGGATAAGAGTCTAGGAAGAGGGGCTAATCCAATGGGTCTTAAGCCCAATGGAATATTATATTAATATTTCCTAAAGTCTAAGTTATGTGATATTTTATCTGATGTTCATAGGATGGGGAACGTATCATTAAGTGGGGACAAGGTAGTTTCCAACATGACAAAGGTGAAGTTGGGAACATGCATACTTAAAATAAGAACTTAGTACATTTTTCCCATCATTCTATCATCATTGTCTCATTCACTCTTACCATCCATACTCTCCCTACCATCCATCATTAATATTGTACCTTGGGAGCTTGGAGTTGATTGTAACCAGTAAACCTCATTAGTTTGAGGAGAAGAAGTAGGTTTTCAGGCATGTATTCATTCTTCCATAAGAATTCTCTCTTGGTGAGAGAAATACTAGTAATTGCTTTTCCTCTGTACTGGGAAATAGCTACAAAGTTATGAGACTTTATGCATGTCCTATTGTCGAATCCATGGAAGGGAAGTGGGACTGTCGAAGGATTGTTGAGAAAATAAGGGGTACACTTCCTGGGGTAGGACATGATGTGGGAAATGAGATTCTATTGGCTAGTTGCAGTAGTTGGCACCTTGACTTGAGCTTAGTTTGGCTATTTTTTAGACCTTAGTCTGGCTTAGGAATCCTTGGCCCTGATGGAGTTTTAACCTTAGCTCGGGGGGGACCTGCTACTAACAGTTTATGAGTAGCAAAGTCTATGGATGGGAGGAATGTTTGAGGTCTATAGCCAGTCAGTGTTTTACAAAATATAAGTGCTTTCTATGTGTTTGTTATAATTAATGTGTGATTATTTATGTATTTTTGTTACGGGTCTTTCTTGTATAACTATGCTTGAAATTTATATGTTCTTAGGAATGAATTTACATTCATATGCATAGCATAATCATAATTAATGGTATCAGAGAGGAAAATGTTTGTGTGGCATGGCCCAGCTTGGGGCTAGGGATGCTACACTGAGTGGATCCCACAAACATTGAAGCTATGAAGTATTGGTCCCACCCTAAGACTCTTAAAATTTTGTGAGGCTTTCTTGGGTTAGCTGGCTATTATCAAAATTTCATCTAGAATTATGGAAAAATTATAGCCCCGCTCACTACCCTTTTAAGAAAAACGCTTTCAGTTGGAATGAAGTTGTCGATCAAGTTTTCCAAGCTTTGAAAGTGGCTATATGTAAAACTCCAGTATGGTCTCTGCCCAACTTCACAAATACTTTTTTTTGGAGTGTGATGACTTAGGGAAAGGAATTGGTGTAGTTCTCATGCAATAAGGTACACCCTTGGATTTTAATAGTAAACAACTTTCTAAGTGACACTTGGGAAAATCCCCATATGAAAAAGGAAATGTTGGCTATTTTGCATGTAGTGAATATCTCGCATCCTTAATTTCTCGGATAACACTTCCAAATTAAAATTGATCATCATAGCCTATAATATTTCTTCGAACTATGAATCACATCCCTCAAGAAATAGAAGTGGTTGACCAAAATGTTCAACTATGATTATGAGATCATTTACAAGAAGGGAAAAGAGAATGTGGTAGTTGATGCTCTTTCCAAGAAATATGAAGAAGAAGGGTGTTTATTTTCACTCTCCTTCATTTGTCCAAATGGTTGAATGAAATTCTCCATGAATAGTTTCAAGATCCCCAAAATTCTAGTCTGATCCAACAACTGCAACAAGACACTAATGCATCTTTATGCCACACTTGGAAAAATGAGGAGATCTTCTATAAAGGCTACTTATATTTAAACAAATAGTCCAACTTCAAATCCACGGTTCTCTCTGAAATCCATGCCTCACCAACCATAAGACATTCAAATTTTCATAAAACCTATGAATGGATCAAACTTTCCTTTTTCTAGGAAGGCATGAAGAAACACATACACATTTTTGTGGCAGAATGCAATAATTTCCAATGCAACAAGGGAGAAACAATAAAAACTCTAGGCACACTACAACCTGTCCCTATCCCACTTGCTATATTGATATATATCTTAATGGAATTTCATCATCAAATTACCCAATCTAGTAATAAATAAATCATCATGGTTGTGTTTTATCGAATTTCCAAATATGTTCATTTCTATTCCCTCCAACAGTCATTTAAAGCTTCCACAATGGCTCACGTTTTCATGGACAATATCTTCAAACTACATGGAATGCCACAATCTATTTTCTGAGATCGTAATCTGACTTTTGCAAGTAACTTTTGGCAAGAATTTTTCAAGCTCTAAGGCACCCAATTTCATCTCAACACTGCCTATCATCCACAGACTGATGGTCAAACCGAAGTTGTCAACAAGTGATTGGAATCATGTTTGTGGTGCTTCATGTTAGAACATCAATATCAATGGGTTCAATGATCACCTCTTACTTAATGGTGGTACAATAAAGCTTACCATTGTTTCACTCACATGACTCCCTTTGAGGCGGTCTATGATAAAACAAACCCTCCATATTATCTTATTTTCTTGGTACCTCCAAGGTCTAGGAGGTAGATAGAGCCCTTACAGTTTGAGTTGGCATTCTACACACTCTTAAAGAAAATTTGTTCGTGGCTCATAATCGAATGAAGCAACAAGTTGATTAATGTCATTTCAAACAAGATTTTGTTGAAGGGGATGAGGTGTTTCTTCGTCTACAACCATATATAAAAACTTCCCTCAAAGTAGACCACTAAAAAAATATTGCTCAAAAGTTTTATGGCCCCTATACAATCATCAAGCACATTGGGCCCATGGATTACAAATTATCCCTTCCTAGTCACTCTAAGCTCCATCCATTTTTTAATGTCTCCTACTTAAAGAAAGTGATTGGATCCAAGTGCCAGATTCAAACTAGTCTCTTTGAATTATATGAAGAATGTTCCATTTAGTTGAAACCACAAGTTATCCTATCCCAACATGAGTGTTGTCTCTATCAATGCACCATTCAAGAAGTTTTAATATAGTAGAAGGATACACAACTTGAGAATGCCACATAGGAGATAACCACCATTATGCAACAATTTCCACATCTCAAACCTTTAGGACAATGT
The DNA here is from genome assembly GCA_032191745.1 of Picea mariana. Lineage (NCBI taxonomy): Eukaryota > Viridiplantae > Streptophyta > Pinopsida > Pinales > Pinaceae > Picea > Picea mariana. The sequence goes on from JASDQU010240670.1 coordinate 191,095, forward strand.
TTTTCTTTAAGTTGGAGGGCATGTTAGGTTGTTAACCTCCTTAATCCCTAAAGTAGATATAATAATATTCATTTCTATGTAATAAAGGCCATCATTAGTAAATAAGGCCTATGTAATAATGTGAACACAACTATTGTAGGAAGACATACTAGAAGGTTTTGCCTCTATAATGTGATTAAGAAGATAGAAGTGGTATATAGAGAGGTAGAATGCATTGTAAAAGGTTGCCTTGAGAAATCATTAGTACTCGAGCTCTACTCTAGGAGGTTTCCCCCTCAAAGAGGCAAGTGAAAAGTGATTTCTGGAAGTAATAAACGTATCATATTTTGGTGTATATTGTTATTGTGATCATTGTTTTGTTTTATTTGCTAAATACTTTGGTAATATTTGTGCTCTAGTTCTACATATTAATATTTGGTACCTTACAAATTCTAGTCTTAGTAGATGTTAATCATCATCATCATAAAGTGATCGATATATATTACATATATATATATATAAAACATTCCATGCACACACACACACACATTTTCTGAGGATGGTACCAAGGGTAAAACCTAGAATCAAGGCCAGTCAACAATGGGGCTTGAATTCTTTACACTAATATTATCGCTCGTTAAGACCTCAACATACCACTTGCTAAAATCGAACCTAAGTGAGGAGGATAATAATCATTCCTCCCAACCACCCAAGCTAAACCCAATTCACACACACACACACACACACACACACACAACATTTCAATAACAAGAACAAGATAAACAACATGGATGACAAGAGGCTCCCCAAAATTTCTTTAGACTCTACCCAAAATCTCCAATGGCTCAAGCAGGGATGGCATGATGATGCCAATTCTTGGCCAAATCATTGGGAATAAAAAAGAATTTATTATGCAGAATATCGATGATATTAAGAATATTGTATAAGCTAAATTTAAGGAGAATATATGGTGCATCAAAGAATTAGGATAAAAGAAAATTAAGATATTATAAGTAGGTGGTTAACCTTAATATTGAAGATAAAAAGTATCTCTTGGTTTTGACTAGTGTAAAAAAGAGAATAAATATTGTTAAAATAAGAACTAATTCTCATGAGCTGCATAGTGAAATTGGGTGTTGGGAAATCCCCAAAACACTATGGCAAGAAATAATCTATCACCTTTGTGACACCAAGAGGGTTGAAGATGAAAAGCACTTTCTCTTAGATTTCCCTGTGTATACTCATATTAGAACTCAATTTCAAAATATTTTTCACAATACCGACCTTTCTAACCTTCTAAGTCATCAAAACTTTAGTGATCTTGGAACGCTTCTCTTAATGTTTTTCAAGTATTGAAATAACATTTTTAAGAAATCCATGCAATCTCTTACTTTTCTTAAGGTTCGAAAGACAAATATTGGTCTTAGTGGACGTTAACTATTAGGATATTTAGACACTTAGGAGTTAGTTAAGATCTACTTGGTCTAATATGTCGTTAGGTAAAAGTGTGTTTCTTAGTGTGTTTCTTTAGTATGCATTAGTATGCATTTGTAGTTAGGAAATCTGACGGTCACGATATGTTCCCGACATAGAGTGATCCGACGGATCATACTCTCCTCGATATTAACAACCGTTGATCCATGGCTTAGCACCCGATTGGTCCATGATATCTATTTAAAGAGCATGGAGGGTCATTTGTCGATGATCGATTGTGAGAAACTCTCTTGTAAAATATCTCTGTAATCTTTTTCTTTGCATTAATAAACTGCTCCAAGTGGTCGCGTTGGCTAGGGCCGTGGATGTTTCCCCGTAGGGGTTTTACCACGTGAAAAACATTGGTGTGTTTATCTTTGATCTAGTTATGTGAGTGGTTACTGAAGGTGTTCTTCCTTTGTTGGAATACATGTGTTTTCGAACATGGTATCAGAGCTCCAACGAGCCTCTTCTCTTTTGGCTCAAGTTTCAGAGACTCCTGATCCAGAAACATTTGCAGAATCTTTAGGTCATCCAGATTGGGATATAGAAATGAATAAAGAGTATCATTCTTTAATGGAAAACGATACTTGGGATCTTGTACCTCTTCCAAAAGGAAGAAAACTTGTCATATGTAAATGGGTCTACAGAACTAAGTATGCATCAGATGGAAGTGTTGAAAGACACAAGGCTCGATTAGTTTCCAAATGATTTTCCCAAGTTGAAGGAATTGACTATAATGAAACCTTTTCCCCTGTAGCCAAAATGAATTCCATCAGCTTTGTTCTTGCCCTTGTCGCCTCACATAAATGGGAGGTCCATCAGATGGATGTTAAATCTGCCTTCTTGCATGGCGATTTGAAAGAATAAATCTACATGGAACAACCTCCTGGCTATGTCCAGAATGACTCTAGCCTTGTTTTTCGCCTCAAGAAATCTCTTTATGGTCTCAAGCAATCTCCCCGAGCTTGGTATGCCAAAATGGACAACTTTCTTATTGCCATTAGATTCTCTAGATGTCATTCTGATCCTAATGTCTATACCAAGAAAGTAGAAAGCCATCTCATAATCCTTGTCCTTTATGTTGATGACCTTATCCTTACTGGTAGTGACCCAAAACTTTTAAACCATGTGAAAACCAACCTTAAGAAGAAATTTGAAATGAACGACTTAATCTTTTTGCACTATTTCCTTGGCCTCCAAGTTTTGCAAACCAATGAAGGCATTTTTCTTTCCCAATCTAAGTATTCTTGTGACCTTCTTCGTCGCTTTCACATGGATGATTGTAAACCAACCCCTTCTCCCTTCCAGTTTGGAGTCAATCTTATTTCCACCTGTACTTCTCCTGAAGTTGATGCCACCCTGTACGATCAGTTAGTTGGTAGCCTCTTATACTTGACTCGTACCCATCCTGATCTTTCCTTTGTCGTTGGTCTTGTTGCCCGGTATATGCAAACACCCCATGAAATCGATTGGAAAGAAACTAAAAGGATACTTCACTATGTTTGTGGTACAGTTTAGTTCGGGATACATTACAGTTCAGGGGGGACTCCTTTATTGGTTGGTTTCACTGATTCAGATTGGGCCGACGACCTTGATGATCGGAAGTCTACTGCAGGTTATTTTTTTAACCTTGGTTCAGGACCTGTCACTTGGGCCTGTAAGAAACAACAGGCTATTGCACTTTCTTCAGTAGAAGTAGAGTACCAAGCAGCGGTAAATGCAAGTCAGGAAACCTTGTGGCTTCGACAGATCCTTTT
>JASDQU010240670.1:215695-271331 GCA_032191745.1 Picea mariana
ATATATATATATATATATATATATATATATATATATATATATATATATATATATATTAATTATGTTGTAAAAACACTCTTTGGATATAATATTGTTATGATTTTTTTTTTAATATATATACATTAGAAGGATAATAAAATCGTAAATAAAAATATGTTTTATAATAAGATAATAAAAATGTAAGTTATAATCACCATGTAACTTTTTGGTCTTTGTTTATGCATTTTTCCTCATTAAATTTAATTTCACTTTTATATTTTCTTTCTTATAATTAATTTCACTTTTACATTTTCTTTCCTATAATTGCTTCTTATAAATTATTTCTTCATTACATGATATTAAGCTAACCATAAATATTTGATTACATTTTCTTTCCTATAATTGCTTCTTATAAATTATTTCTTCATTACATGATATTAAGCTAACCATAAATATTTGATCATGAAATAAATAGAAAAAAGAGACACCAACATAAACAACAATCCCCATAATTCATTGTAAGGAAAAAAAATACAATCATATTCAAATGACAAATTCAAAATCCATGTAAGGTTAAGGATTCATATTAGTTTCATAAAGATAAAATGCTAGTGACCATTTTATGTCAACTATGGATGTTAATGTCAAAAATGTTTTATTGACACTCGACAAGTGTTACACATTAAATGAAGTCAAAACTCGAGGTAATGTGTATATACCTTGAAAATAGTATCCAATTACACTTGGAAGGATAGTTAGCCTATTATTACAATGAGAAGATGGAAATGTAAGCAAAGCGAGACAAGGATTTTAAATAAATAAGAAAGGTTTCTAAAGCATTGATCTTTGACTATTAGCAATGTATACCTAACTTATTAACAAATCCAACGGATTCTAGTGTTAGTAAAACATTTTTTGGCATTGACATCGATAGTTGAAATAGAATGGTCGCTAACATTTTATCTTTATGGAACTAATATGAATCCTTGAAATTACATGGATTATGAGTTTGTCATTTGTCATTGGAATTCGCAAGAAAGGGGTTGGAATCCCCTGGCATGAGCCTTTTCCATTGGGGACCCATGTTACCACAACATAACATTCACTATGGTGATCATGGCATATCACAGGTTTCTCATGTTATAACGATATCCATTTCCAAGCTTTCAAGCTTGACAACCATCATCTGTCCCTCCAAGAAAGATCTTTCATCTCACCTGTATCACATGCATACAATAACAATGATATTATATCATTAGTTTAATCAAACTTTTCAAATTTGTTACCAAAAACTTTCAAATTTCACATTCCCATTTTTAGATTTGTTCCATGTAGGTACCTGTTTCCATAAGCTTGAGGCTTCTTTCCCTGGGCAGTTTGGCTCTTTTTCAACCAACAAGAATTGGTCTTTCTTATGGGCTTACAACACTTCCATATCCAAGACCCTTCTTCGTACAATTCATTCTTCACATAGCCAAACAAATTATTAGTTCTCATGCACATTATACTTTCATTGCACAATCGCAACGACTTCCAAACAATTTTTCTTTTTCAAAATTTGTGCATACTAACAATTGTATCACATTCATCTATTCAATGATATAAAATAAAATGGAATTACCATTCCTTACACATGCATTACTTCAGCATACCAATCCTTCCAAAATGCAATCGTTTCATCATATGAAATTAGCCAATGTGCCAATGTCCATGGTCATATTCATACACAATGCAACCTTGCATTGATTTTAGATTACCATATTCTATGCTAGGAACTCTTCCATGGTGCATTGGAGCTCATCCATCCTCTCACCACATGGCTCATTTATTCATATTCATTACTACAACAAGAATGTGTTTCATTCATTGAGTTGATCAAGGCCTCAAATCAACACATATTATATGAAATTAAAATTTCATACGAATGCATTCAAGCATTCTTTCTTTGTTGAAAATCATGGTGCTAATGTTCATGGCCATCCATGTTTCCTCTTTGTATTATTTCATAATTATGGTAGGACATTAGAATGTCCTCCTTTCGTAATGGGAATTTCAATACCCACCTTCTTTCATACAGCATTTCCTCAATGCATTCAATCAACTTGTTTCTTATGAGCATTCTTGTTCCCAATCATTCCAAATTGGTCAATGTATTCATGATACATTTGTTCATGAATTTATTGCAAGGACTTCAATCATCCTTGACTAGCAGAGTTTCTTCCCTCTATCATTTAGATTATTTTCTTGAATCTTACCCTTCCTAGGTGTGAATGACGTACAACAGTCAATTAAATTCACATGCATATCATCAAGATATAAAATATTTTAGAAGGGATTCTTATCCAATCCCTTTCAAAACTCATGCTACATAGGCATGAATTCTTTATACATTTTATGGTTTCCAACACCCTCTCTGATATTACCTCATCAATGGTGTTTCATGGGGACTCCCAAAGTCCCTTCATCAATATTTTCTATCAACGAACTTCTTGTATTTATCCTCTACCTGAAGTTGTCCACCATTGGCAGTTGTCCTTCCCCAACAACTCTAATTATTTTCCTAGACATAACAGGCATCTTCACATTCAAAATTATATCAGTTGTTATATGAAATAAAATGCATGTACCATAGCATTCAAATCAACATAACATTTTCAGGTATGTTCTAGCATATCTTCATGAAGTCTATCACATTACTCCTCAATGTGATTACTAGTGCAATCACAATAAAATTGTTGTTTGTCTCTACAATCATACAACTATCATTATCCTCATGTCCTAAGAATTCATACACAACAACATATCATTTTTATCCTCCCAAAGAAACACAATAAACAACAAGAAAGGAATCAAGGGATTCTCTACTTTACCAAATCCTTTGTACAATTAGGAACTTTCAGTTCGGCTGAATTATTTCCAAGGCTTCTATGCCTTTACATAGCATGGATTTAACCAAGATCATTCATTTAAACATATTTAGTAATTTTATTTTTTCCATCTTTCACAACTATTATTTTAAGGCATGCAAGTATGCTAGACAAATCAGAGTTTTAGAATAAGAAAAGTGTCATTCCTTTTCTCCTTATTTTATTTTGCAATCTACCCCTTTTGGTATTTTTCTGCTCTATTCCTTTAGTAGTTTTAGCCCAGTTTCATATTGACCTTTCTTGGATATAATATCATACTTCAGCATTAGGATTAACTCATAATTCAATTATGAGTGAGTGCATTCTTCACATACACTCATGCATTATGTTTTAAAATGTAATCCATGATTCTTATACAAATAGACTTTGTAGTCCATTGTCTAATTCTTAGCAATCATTAATGTTATGACTTTGTTCTCCTGACAGAGTTATTTACATCGTTCCTCCACATGGAACTTATTCAACATGCAAATTTCATCGTTACATATTCCTCACTATCTAAAATAATCTCAACCACAAGTCAGTCTCAGCTTCATTATTTCAAAACTTTACCCAATATTTCATAAGGAATATAAACATGAATCCTTATCATGCATTACAAATACACATTCAAACATGTATCTTTATGTTATCATCTTTCTTCCAAATTGTGCTTCCATGCACTTAATCACATGCATTAACATGTTGTGTGTGTCCACCATAGAAACACTTTATAGTTTCCCTTGCATATATATTTAAAATTATTTAACTCATGATTATTCTTAATCATTTACATGCAATTTTTAGAGGCATATTCATTTTTTCCTTCTATCACAACAACAAATCATTCTTTCTTATTTACTGTTTCAATAATTTACACCATCTCTTTATGAGGAATTAATTACACCCTCCTCAAACTAGTTGTTGGCAGCCAACTCACTTTTTTCTATCGTCTATAAGCTACCTACACCTATGTCTTGCAAACATAGAAGTTTTGTCGAAATTTTGAATAAACGACACTTTCATTTCTTGCGACATTTACACATTTATTTTTTGTCAAGTTTTCACGACTGTAAGCATGAAAACTTCTCCTTTCAAGGTCTCATTTGCGATCACTATCTGAACTGTCGTCATCTTTTTATCGATGTCTTCTATGGCACTTACCTTTGGTTTATCGTTATGTGGATGAAAAGATTTTTAAACTATGCCCATTTGGACATTCTTACTTTGATTGAATAACTTGATTTTATTAAACTTATGAGGCATTGAGCATGTGGGTTTATACTTGATTCTATGAATTGCATAAGGGTCATGATTTATTTTTGTTTTTGAAGTGATCCTTTTGATAATATTTTTATTGCTCTTGGCTTGTAAATTTTATAAATATCGATTGGCACAATGGTTTAAAACTTTTGATTAAAACATTTATACAATGGCGCATGTTTAACATTTGGGTTTGGTTTCACATTGAATGACAATGGTTTAAAAACTATAGTTAATGGTGCGTTGGCATAACACTCACCATTTGTTTCTTTGGTTGGCCGAATGATTTGGTTTTGAACTATGTTATGATTGTTTGAATAGATGTGGAATTTTCCGGTTGTACTTTACCATAACTATTATGCATGGCGGTGGATAACTCCACCACCCTCGCATGTGCACATTAATGTTTCCCCTTTGATCGTTCATTATTGTTAAGCTGAGTAGCTCTTCTCCTGTGCGTTGGTGAGTTTGACCCAGACCCTTACCATGTTCTCGCGCCATGGCCCCAGTCGTCCGAGCTGAACCCAGTGGGAGCCAGGCTCTGCTGATGTTTGACAGTGCTCGCAGTGACCTCGAGGAAAATGGGTGGCTTCCCTTTATACAAAAATTTGAGGGTTTTAACCTCTGCATAGCTCGACAATTTGCTTTGACCTTTGATGGCTGTTGAGCCAAGGTTGGCGATATTCAATTGTAAATTGACGAGCAGTTTATTAGTCTTGCTATGGGTTTGCCTGCCACTGGACAACGATGGTCCAAGAATTGCAAAGTAGAGGAGGTCCCATGGACATTACTCTTCCAGTCACGAGAAATCACCTCCTGTGATAAAGGTTTACCAGTAACTATGCTCAAACAACGTTGGCATGATTTATTGATGATAATCAAACAATTTATCACCTGCGAAGGTCGGTACGGGTTTGTTTTCTTACACCACCTTCGTTTTCTTATGGTTTTTATGGGTTATCAGCTCAATATGCCCTATTATTTGCATAGAATCATGTTTAAAATGTCAAAGAAGTATAAAAGAAATCAGGCTGATAGTAGCCTTTTTCATTATGGGTTGGTTAAGCTTATTGTGGTCTGTCATCTGAGTCTACACGGAGAATGTTGGAGCGATTTCCTTGCTCGGAATAATTTTGAGGATTCGAACCCTCCACAGATTGATAAACCTGTGGCAAGTCTGTACCCCCAGTACCCTACAACATCCTACTACCTAAAACCTCGCCCGACTCACCTATCGACCTACCTCACTCTGTGACTAAGGGTGTTGAGACTGTTAAGCCTTTGGGCAAAAAGCCTAAAGTGAAACCCACTGTAAATGCCAAAGGAAAAAAGAATTCCCGTTTGATTTCTCGAATGGCAAGGAACAAGCCGAAACCTCCTGTCGATCCAAACCCTATCATGTTGAGTGAGGACTCTGATTCGGAAGTGGAGCGTTTCTTGGCTAGCGAATACCCCTATTCGCAAGGTTTGTGTGCCGAACCCTCGTATGACTTTGTGTCAAACCTACCCTCCTGCCTACAAGATGACCCTAAATACCCAGGCATTAAGCTACCTTGTGAATCCCCCGGTCATTTATCCAAACCCTCTCCTGCTCTGTCTAAACCTACAGTGCCACCCTGTGATCAATGCAACTCGTGGTTAGAGAGATATTATCTTGATGTTCTGATTCTACAGTCAAGAATTCACTCTTTGGAGGACTAGGTTGCACTGCTTACCAGTCAAAAGGCTAAGCTACAAGCCACTGATAAGAAACGAAGGACGACAGGCTCCGTCTTGTTTAAAAATGTAGAATTAGCTACAGCGGTCATGAATTCTAAGTTGACATAATTTGAGCAGCCTCATACAACTATGTTTAATATCAATCATTTTTGTAAATAGTCTGAGTTTATATAATGATATGAATTTGGTTTTAAACAGCTCTGTTCACAGCATTGATTGGTTTCGTTACATTGTATGTATTCTATATATGGCTTTGCTTTGACTAAATGGAAGTTCGTTTTCCCAGTTTAGCTTCGATTGGATTTTAATCGATTTGATTGATCTTGGTGTGGATTTGAGTTGTTTGATTTAGCTAAAATGGATGCCCTGTTGTCAATTGAAGTCGTTTGTATCTATTCTAGACAGGAGTTGTTTCTCATATTTCAATTTTGAACACAATCACATTTCGTTTCGATTTCGTTGTAATGCATACGCTATGATTGGCAATAATTTTGATATGGTTAATTATTATGGTCAATATGATTCTATATAAAAACACCCAAATCATGGATAGATTCAATTCATAATGATTATGCTAAAACCTAGCCGGTTAATTCGTAATGGTTTACTGTTAGCTCGACTCTGTTATCAGTTGGATTCGTATTTGCAATGGATACTCTGTTCAAATTTGATTTGTAAAATGAGATTGGATTCACGATTTATTTCTATATTAAATCCTGTTACGATCCGTTTGGAATATCCATCAAGATTGATTGCCCAGTTTGCAATTATCACTTCTATCGATTTTATTAAGATTTTAATCACTATTAATCGATCCTGTCTGTTGACTGTGCAAGGATCAATGATCAAAATCTATCAAAAATTTGGTTGGGTTGATGCTGTTACGTATGATTTCGTTTACACATAATCGAAACAGTCTTTCTATCTTTGTCTTTGATTAAACGATATGAATCTTTTGCTACATCATTATAGCTATAACGAGTAAAAAATGGTTGTGTTGGATTAGATTGTATCACATACGATATGACTCGTTATCGATTTCAATTGGATATGAAACAACCTTGCTTTTGTTCGACCTGATTTTATGGTAACAGAAAAACAGAGTATTCTTACCCCTGTTTTCGATTGAATCACTTTTGATTCTGTTTAATGTTGAATGATAAAATCAATTAAATCTTGAGTGATTCATTTTAAATGATCATTGGAAGATAATTGGATTTAGTTCTTTTAAAATATTTGATTTTATTTCTATTATGATCCTGTATGTTATTTTAGACTAGCTACAGAATCATATGATTCTGTAGCTAAGTCTGTAGAATTAAATTTTTATTGTTTTTCTAATTAAATACCTTTCTAACTTGTTATTTTTGGTCTATTGCAGATAAATTCGAAATTGCATTGGATCTGATGAGCAGTTAGGGGATATTTGAGATATTTTACTTGCATTTTAATTTCCTAGTTTAGTTGATTTTGGGGATATTTTCTCAGATTATGTAAACAGTTTGATACTATCCACAAGGAGGTTTTACCCTATGGAAAGACTTATATATACTTATTATTTTTTGTAATAATCATCCTCATTCGTGGGAGAACAAGGATATGGAATTTTAATATAGACTAAGGCAGAATTTGATGTTTTGTTACAGCTTTAGCTTCTCATGATATCAATATTTTGTTTCACGTTTATGTGTATCAATTTGTATTTGGTTAATGACTACTTTAACTATCTTGATCTTTTGAAAATGATATAATTTAATCCATATAATCCATATCTGATTTCTTCTAGTATTTAAAAAACATAGCAATTGATTGATTCAGTTTGTGAAGTACAGATTTCTCTTCTTCATTGATTGGATTATTAAATATAAGTTTTTGCATAACAGGTTTTCCTTATTGCAGAGATATATAAATCATATAATTGTTATGATTTTTTATGTCTTGTTTGTCTTGTAAATAAACTCAAAGAGCAACGCAGCCTATCGTTTACGAGAAGATTCTGGACCATCCGGTGCGAGTTTACTTCCTCCAACCAGCTTCGAAGTCAACATACACAGGGCAAACTTGGAGCGTTTCCAGGTCAGTTTGTCATTTATTTGTTTAGTATATTTGTTAGTATTTTTAGTTAGATATATATGTTTAGTATATTACATTGTTTAATTTCAGTAAGTTTTATTTATTTTTCATAAAATCAAAAAGTCAACAAAAACATATCTCGTTGTCTTAGGGCAGAATATAATGAGTTTTGCAGGTTTTAATTAAATCTGTAGATTGTTTATATTGTACATTTTGTGAATAAGTAATATTTCCTTCGGTAATTAGATAGTTGATTAGAGTTAGTATAATATTAATTAGTAGATTGTATATAGAATAGTTAGAGTAGTTTAGTTTAGTTTTAGTTTAATTTGTTTAGTTAGTTTTAGTTAGTTTTAGTTATTGTTAGTTAGTTTAGTTTGTTTTAATAATTTGTTTTAATTAGATTAGTATATTAGTTTGTTTTATTAGTTTGTTTTATTTATTGTTAGTTAGTTTTAGTTTTTTTTTTTATTGTTAGTTAGATTAGTTAGTTTAGATTAAGTTTTCTCTTTGGTTTTCTTAAGACCTTAGAGCGGCCAACGGAGCCGCTAAACCCGTCAGGGTGGTTCATTCCAAACGGCTTGGGTTATTAGACAACCCCGGACCGGCTCCACTCTCTTAGTTGACGAACGGTCATTTTCGCCCACCAATAAATGGCGCTAGAAGGAGGGCCCAAACTTAATTAATGGCACGAGGCAGTCGCAAGACTCCTCCACCCCCTAATCACTCACCTATAATGACTAGAATTCGTTCACTTGATAATATTCCCCTTCAAACAACAACTACTTCAACCGACGATCCTCAGATCACAGTTGAGCCAGCAACCCCTAATCCTACACGTGGTGACCTACAAGAGATTGTACGCCAATCTCTTATTAAAACACACAGTGCCTTAGCTCGTCTTAGGCAACCAAATCATCTGTGGGGTCAACCTTTAGACTTATCTGATATCAAAGAACAATTAGGTGAAACTAACCTCACTGTGAATCCTTCAGATCCAATCATAAATCCTGTTGTAGAAGGATCTAGGATACCTCCTTCACCACCTCCCTCATCTCCTTCCTCTTCTGGAGGAGATTCTTCTGACGAAGGCAATTCACCTTCTCAGCCTTCCACACCCACTAGCCCTATGGAAAATCAGAACAACCTTGCTAGACCCTGGCTTGATCAGGATGCTGTAGCTGTACCTGGAGCCCAACATCCTTTACCTAAGCACCCGAAGTAATGGCTTCCCAAGTTTGATCCTGATTCAAAACAAATAGCTGAAGATCATATAAAAAAAATTATGTTAGCCATTAGACTCTACAATGTTGAACATGAAGATGTTGTATGTAGGTTGTTCCCTTACACTTTCGAGGGTAATGCATCCACATGGTACTTTTCCCAACATCCACACACCATCGTGTCTTGGGAAAAGTTTGAGTCATTCTTTTTGGAAAAATTCAGAGACGGTAAACCTCCGGAAGTCCTGGTCATGGATCTTTCTAGCTTAAGAACGAACCCAAAGGAAAAAGTTAAAGACTTTAATCAAAGATTCTTAACACTTAAAAAACGAATCCCTACAGATTCTATGCCTGCTGAAAGTCTTATAATAGCTTACTACACTAAAGCTCTACATCAAAGTATAGCTCTTTGGGTTAAACGATCCAAGAAAGCTACATTGTTAGAAGCCTTCGAGGAGGCCACCCAGATTGAAAAAGACATACTTAGCCTTAAGGACTCTTCCAGCAACGAAACAGAGGCTAGTTATGCTCCCAAAAAGAAGATTGAAATTCTCTCCAGACCCACCCAAAGTAAAACACAACCTGAAAACTCTGATTTGGAAAATTTAACTAAAGTTGTTCAAAAACTATCAAATCAAGTTACAGACTTAAAAAGGTCAACTGAAGAAGCTTCCTTGAGTAAAGGACCCTACAAACCTCCTTTCCGGAAACCTATTCATACCAATCGACCTAATCCAACCACCGAGGGCCTTAATCTAGAAAGTCTGCAATGTTCTCTTCAAACAATTCTAGAAGCCCAAGATAACTTGATACCCCCTGATATCCCTCAGGAAGTAGTTGAACAAGAAATGGTTCAAGAAGAAGAGTCTTCTCCAAACATTTTTGGACACTTCTCAGATAGCCTCTTTCAAGCTAACTTCGAGACTGTTCACCCTTATAACACTAGGAGTAAAACAACAAACAAGCCTTCTACCGAGAACCGTACAACTTCGCCTCCAAAGCCTTCTAAATCAGCTGAGATTAAACAGAGTAATGTTAACCCCAACTTATATTATGATGTTGTTGAAGATCTTAAAAAGTTAAGGGCTAACATTTCTATTTATGAGTTATTGAAGTTTCCATTTTTGTTACAAAAGATGCTACAAAATATTTCAGAGAATGGCAAGAATGGTAATTCAAATGGTAACAAGGTTGTGCAAAGAAAAGTCCCTCAGAAGACTTCCACTAAAAATAATCCTGATCCTCAAGAGAAAGGAATCCTTCCTATAGTCCCTGTAAATAATGTGGATAAAGTAGCATTAGAAAATGCGAGTAAGAAACCACAAGTTATTACCCCTAGCACTCGCAAGAATGTACCTCCTTTTCTTTTAACTTTCGAGATTTTCAACAGAAATGTGCATAATTGTATGGTGGACTCAGGGGCGTCATCCAATGTGGTGCCTTGGTCCGTCTGCCAAAAGATTAACGCTGAAGTGGAACCATCTACTTTGAAAATCATACAACTTGATCGGACAAATGTTAAAGTAATAGGCGAACTAAAAAATGTATTGATTAGATTATCGTCTAACCCAAAGGTTCATCAAGTTATTGATATAATCGTTGTGGATATTCCAGAAGTGTATGGTCTATTTTTGAGCAGGGACTGGTCGGAGCAGCTACATGGTTACTTCTCAACGGATTGGTCTCACTTATGGCTCCCAGAGAATGGTAAGCCCAACAAGATTAAAGTGAATCGTGAGCGTTACTTTAAGTTCACGGTCACAGATTTAAATGATCCAAATGAACCATATACACCTCCTGCCGATTCACCCAAAGTCCAAGGGATGGACACCTTCTTCGAAAATTTCATGGACGAGGCTTCACCTATCATCAATCTAGAACAACAGTCTGAGATCATAGCATATGTGCAACCAATAGCTTCTATGCAACAGTCCTATGAGCCCGATGGAAATCAAATTTGGTCTCTATATTTTGACTGTTCTAAGTCTAAAGAAGGAGCTGGTGCAAGCTGCATCATTATTGATCCGGTAGGTAACAAGACATTAATGGCCTATAGACTAGAATTTCAATGTACTAACAATATTGTAGAATATGATGCTTTACTAAAAGGTCTCAGAAAAGATCTGGACATGAACATTCAAAACCTGGATGTATTCGGCGACTCTGAAATAGTGGTTAGACAGGTAAGAGATTCTATACACTGTCTTTTCCCGCATCTCAAAAGTTACCGGTCTGAGGTATGGATTTTGATGAATAAATTTTCTGCATTCAATATAAATACCATTCCTAGATCAAATAACACTAAAGCAGATTTATTAGCTAATGTTGCTTCTAAACTTCTTCCTGCAGAAGGCTTATCTCCAAACGCATTCTCCATGGAGCTATTGTTTCAACCATCTGTTCCTGACAATATCACTAACTGGAGAGTATTTGATGATGATCAGCAAATCATTGACTTTCTGCACATGGAAGAAACCTTTCAAGGCGCGGTGATAGATGAATGCACGCACGACGAAAATTTGCATGACTTTACAGTAATACCTGATCTGAAATCTCATGAGGTACTGTCGGATATGGTAAACTCGATACCCAAATTTGTAGTTAGATTAGAAAAGTTTTATGATTTTGAAGATAAATTTAAAAAGACGGTCAATTGTAAAACCAATAGTTCCTCGTTGTCTTATGAAAAAGTGAACTTAGGAACTGATGAAAAACCTCAATGCATTAATTTAGGATTGGGATTTTCTAGACAAGAAAAGGTTGCATTCATTAAATTATTCAAAGAATTTAAAGATGTCTTCGCATGGACCTATGACGATCTCAAAAATTTTGATCCTAATATCATACAGCATGTCATCCCGATGAAGCTCGAAACCTTACCCTTCCAACAGAAATTGAGGAAAATGCATCCTAAACTTGAACTGACTGTTCAAAAAGAATTGAATAAACTCCTAAGTGCTAAAATAATCTTTCCTGTTAGGCACACTCAATGGGTGTCCAACCTTGTCCCAGTGCGGAAGAAAAATGAGGAAATCAGACTCTGTGTCGATTTTCGAAACCTCAATAGAGCGTTTGACAAAGATAACTATCCTGTCCCACCCATGGAGTAGATCCTTCAACAGGTATCTGGTTTCGAGAGGCTATCTTTATTGGATGGTTTCTATGGATACAACCAAGTCCTGATGTCTCCGCTAGACCAACTGAAAACTACCTTCCGTACCCTGTGGGGCACTTATGCTTATCGCAACATGCCCTTTGGATTGATTAATGCTGGTGCTACCTTTCAGAGAGAAATGGACATTTCTTTTCGAGGCTTAATCAATCAATCCATCGTAGTTTACTTAGATGATGTGACTGTATTTTCAAAAAACAAAGACGATCATCTAACTCACTTACGAGTTGTTCTGCTACGATGTCGTAAATACGGCATCTCCTTGAACCCCAAGAAGTCCATCTTTGCAGTAGAACAGGGTAAACTTCTAGGATTCATTGTGTCTAGTGATGGTATGATTATTGACCCCGAAAGGACTCAAGTCATCGCCAAACTTCCCCCACCTACATCCAAGAAATCCATGCAGTCTTTCTTAGGCCAAATTAACTTTGTGAGAAGATTTGTCCCCAGCTTCTCCGAAATGGTCAGACCCTTGCAAAACCTAATTAAGAAATACACCCAATATCACTGGGGATCTCCAGAAAACCAAGCTTTTAATGCCATAAAGAAGGCCATAATAGATGCTCCGTCTCTCATGAGCCCTGACTTCTCTCAAGATTTTACACTCTATACTTTTGCCTCTGATCGTTCCTATGCCACCGTCTTAACTCAGAAGAATACTGAAAACNTTTGCCTCTGATCGTTCCTATGCCACCGTATTAACTCAGAAGAATACTGAAAACAATGAAGTACCCATCGCCTTTATGAGA
Source organism: Picea mariana (assembly GCA_032191745.1). Classification (NCBI taxonomy): domain Eukaryota; kingdom Viridiplantae; phylum Streptophyta; class Pinopsida; order Pinales; family Pinaceae; genus Picea; species Picea mariana. The sequence goes on from JASDQU010240670.1 coordinate 228,780, forward strand.
TCTTCTTTCAAAGGTGCTGAACTTAACTACCCCGCGGTTGATCGGCAAGCCTACGCTGTTTTCAAAGAAGTAAAGCATTTCCGGTCCTATCTTTTGAAGTCAAGGATGAAAGTCATTGTCCCCTACCTTGCCGTGAGGAACTTGTTAGTGCAGAAGGAGTTAGGAGAGAAGAGATCCAACTGGGTCACCTCCTTGCAGGAGTATGACTTAGAAATCACCCCAGCTCAGATCGTGAGAGGCCAAGGGTTGTGTAAGTTGGTTGTTGATTCAGAAACTAGACAACAAGAAGATAGTGATAAGTCAAACCTAGGACAAAGAGATCAAATCCTAATCTGTTGCACACAAAACCTTGTTAGTCCTTGGTACGACGATATAAGATTCTGTCTTGAACATGGATTAGCTCCCCGTCACCTTGACCCCGCTAAAAGAAGAGTGCTGAGACTGAAGTCTACCTCCTTTCATCTAGTTAACGGTATACTGTTTCGTCAGAGTTTTGACAACGTACTGATGCATTGTCTTGAAAAGGACGAAGCAGAAAAAGTCTTGCTCAAGTTGCATGCAAGAGAAGCTGGTGGCCACTTTGGTGGTGACACCACTACTCATAAGGTTCTGAGAGCCGGTTATTACTGGCCCATGCATTTTAGGGACGCCCATGCCTTGTGTCGTAAATGTATTATCTGTCAGAAAGCATCAGGGCGGTTACAAAAGCCAACCTTTCGCTTGCAACCTGTTTCAGTGGATTCTCCTTTCCAGCAATGGGGCCTTGATATCATAGGTCCTATTAACCCTCCATCCTCGCAACAACACAAGTATATTGTGACAACCATCGATTACTTTACTCGATGGTCTGAAGCTGCTGCGCTAAGAACTGTCAACACCAGCCAGGTAATTGCCTTCCTAAATTCGAATATCATCACTCATTTTGGCATCCCTGATTGTTTGGTATTTGATAATGCTTCATACTTTTCTTCTCTTGAGATGAACGAGTTCGCTTTGGAAAAAGGAATTAAGTTGAAGTATTCTGCTAGTTACTACCCCCAGGGCAACGGATTAGCTGAATCAACAAACTAGAACTTGATCAAAATAATCAAGAGAACTGTGTCTGAAAATCACAAGAATTGGCACAATGCACTGCTGAATGCACTATGGGCTGATAGGGTAACACCCAAAGCCGCTATAGGTAACTCCCCCTTTTTTCTTGTTTATGGTAGAGAAGCTATTCTACCACCTCACATTCTTCTTCCTTCACTTCAGTTGTCACAAAAGGTTCAAGAAGAAGATTGTCCCCCTTTAGAAAGCCGCATTAACGCTTTGATGAAGCTAGAAGAGGTAAGAGCCCAAGCTAAGCGCAAGTTAGATCAACATCAACAATTGATTAAAAGTTGGTTCGATTCTAATTATGCTTCTGATAGGAATTTTGAAGTAGGCGATCTCGTCTTGAAGTGGGATAAATCGCACGAGGGAAAGGGTGAGCACACCAAATTTCAAAACTTATGGCTTGGACCATTTTTAATTGCTGAAAAGTTGGGTCCTAGTTCCTTTCGATTACAGAATCTTGAAGGGCAGCTTGACACCTATCCGGTGAATGGCCAAGCCCTGAAAAGATACTTTGCATGATAACTACCCTTGTATATTATGTATATATTTTTGTTTTTGTTTGCATTTTTTGTTTGCTTTCTGTTTTTTATTTTGATTTGAATTTATCAGTTTTTGTGTTTTTTGAAAAATACACATATCTGTATACTGAGCTATTCAGACAAAGATGATTAGAGATTTTCTTCGGTTAAATAAATTCTGAAAAATTTGTACAAACATCAATGATATATTGCTGAAATTGATAATCTGTGATGGAAAATTCTGTTGTTTGAAAGAAGTTTACTGATTTCAATCTCTGAGCAAAGTTTGTCATGATCATCTATTACCTTTTTATGTTGTCCCTTTTCCGTAAAGGAATGACTCAAAAGACATCCCCCTGTCGTAAGAAGTTGCTTTATAAATAAAACATCTCTGGAGCTGAATAAAGGACAGTGCTAAATATTCTGATGAGGTCTGAAAAAATATGTTAAAAATATGTTGAAATTTTCAGCGTCACCCCGCTCAGCTATACATCTTTGAAAAATAAAAAAAAAATATGAATAATAGCTGTGGGAAGTGCTTGTAAACCCGCCAGGATGCTAAACAGGTCTGCTGGCAGCGGGTAAATGCAAACATGGTGCCAAGACAACTTCGTCGGGGTACTGAACAGGCCCACTCGCAGCAAAGCAATGTCGGGTATATGAAAATTTGTAAAAATGAAAAAGAAACCTCTTTAATGTCCTTTATTCTGATACAAAACTTCTTAACAGGATATGGATATCAGAGTGGGTTAAATGGCAACCTTGTCGAGGCTATGGACGCCTACTGACAGCAGTGGCCATGCCAACAGTATTGAATATTTTATCTATAATATCATGACTTGCTGATCTTAAGACTGTCATTGGTTTTCATCTTTTAAAACACTGCTGGAAAAAATGATTAATGACGATGTTAGTACGATTTTCTGGTTGTTATTTTTGAGTTTGAAATTTTCTTTGTTGTCCTAAATTTGAATTTGTTTCTTTTGACAGAGATAATTGCTTCTACTAGTGTGTTTCCATTGTTGGCAGCCAACTCACTTTTTCCTATCGTCTATAAGATGCCTACACCTATGTATTGCAAACATAGAAGTTTTGTCGCAATTTCGAATAAACGACACTTTCATTTCTTGCGACATTTACACATTTATTTTTCGTCAAGTTTTCACGACTGTAAGCATGAAAACTTCTCCTTTCGAGGTCTCATTTGCGATCACTATCTGAACTGTCGTCATATTTTTATCAATGTCTTCTATGGCACTTACCTTTGGTTTATCGTTATGTGGCTGAAAAGATTTTTAAACTATGCCCATTTGGACATTCTTACTTTGATTGAATAACTTGATTTTATTAAACTTATAAGGCATTGAGCATGTGGGTTTATACTTGATTCTATGAATTGCATAAGAGTCATGATTTATTTTTGTTTTTGAAGTGATCCTTGTGATAATATTTTTATGGCTCTTGGCTTGTAAATTTTATAAATACCGATTGGCACAATGGTTTAAAACTTTTGATTAAAACATTTATACAATGGCACATGTTTAACATTTGGGGTTGGTTTCACGTTGAATGACAATGGTTTAAAAACTATAGTTAATGGCGCGTTGGCATAACACTCACCATTTGTTTCTTTGGTTGGCCGAATGATTTGGTTTTGAACTATGTTATGATTGTTTGAACAGATGTGGAATTTTCCGGTTGTACTTTACCATAACTATTATGCATGGCGGTAGATAACTCCACCACCCTCGCATGCACACATTAATGTTTCCCCTTTGATCGTTCATTGCTATTAAGCTGAGTAGCTCTGCTCCTGTGCATTGGTGAGTTCGACCCGGACCCTTACCATGTGCTCGCACCATGGCCCCAGTCATCTGAGCTGAACCCAATGGGAGACAGGCTCTGCTGATGTTTGACAGTGACCACAGTGACCTTGAGGAAAATGGGTGGCTTCCCTTTATACAAAAATTAGAGGGTTTTAACCTCTGCGTAGCTCGACAATTTGCTTTTACCTTTGATGGCTGTCGAGCCAAGGTCAGTGATATTCAATTGCAAATTGACGAGCAGTTTATCAGTCTTGCTACGGGTTTGCCTGCCACTGGACAACGATGGTCCAAGAATTGCAAAGTAGAGGAGGTCCCATGGACATTACTCTTCCATTCATGAAAAATCACCTCCTATGATAAAGTTTTACCAGTAACTATGCTCAAACAACGTTGGCATGATTTATTGATGATAATCAAACAATTTATCACCTGTGAAGGTCGGTACGAGTTTGTTTTCTTACACCACCTTCGTTTGCTTATGGTTTTTATGGGTTATCAGCTCAATATGCCCTTTCATTTGCATAGAAGCCTATTTAAAATGTCAAAGAAGCACAAAAGAAATCGGGTTGATAGTAACATTTTTCATTATGGGCTGGTTAAGCTTATTGTGGTCTGTCATCTGAGTCTACACAGAGAATGTTGGAGCGATTTCCTTGCTCGAAATGATTTTGAGGATTCGAACCCTCCACAGATTGACAAACCTGTGGTGGGAAAGGACAAGTCTGTAACCCCAGTACCCTACAACATCCTGCTACCTAAAACCTCGCCCGACTCACCTATCGACCTACCCCACTCTGTGACTAAGGGTGTTGAGACTGTTAAGCCTTTGGGCAAAAAGCCTAAAGCAAAACCCACTGTAAACGCCAAAGGAAAAAAGAATGCCCATTTGATTTCTCGAATGGAAAGGAACAAGCCGAAACCTCATGTCGATCCAAACCCTATCATGTTGAGTGAGGACTCTGATTTGGAAGTGGAGCGTTTCTTGGTTAGCGAATACCCCTATTCGCAAGGTTTGTGTGCCGAACCCTCGTATGACTTTGTTTCAAACCTACCCCGCTGCCTACAAGATGACCCTAACTACCCAGGCCTTAAGATGCCTTGTGAAGCCCTCGGTCATTTATCCAAAGCCTCTCCAGCTCTGTCTAAACCTACAGTGCCACCCTGTGATCAATGCAGCTCGTGGTTAGAGAGATATTATCTTGATGTTCTGATTCTACAGTCAAGAATTCACTCTTTGGAGGACCAGGTTGCACTGCTTACCAGTCAAAAGGCTAATCTACAAGCCACTGATAAGAAATGAAGGACGACAGGCTCCATCTTGTTTAAAAATGTAGAATCAGCTACAGCGGTCGTGAATTCTAAGTTGGCATAATTTGAGAAGCCTCATACAGGTATGTTTAATATCAATCATTTTTGTAAATAGTCTGAGTTTATATAACGATATGAATTTGGTTTTAAACAGCTCTATTCATAGCATTGATTGGTTTCGTTACATTGTATGTATTCTATATATGGCTTTGCTTTGACTAAATTGAAGTTCATTTTCCCAGTTTAGCTTCGATTTGATTGATCTTGGTGTGGATTTGAGTTGTTTGATTTATCTAAAATGAATGCTCTGTTGTCAGTTGAATTCGTTTGTATCTATTCTAGATAGGAGTTGTTTCTCATATTTCAATTTTAAACACAATCACATTTCGTTTCGATTTTGTTGTAATGCATATGCTATCATTGGCAATAATTTTGATATGGTTAATTATTACGGTTTTCGACCAACATGAATACAATTCGGATTATTTTCAATATGATTCTGTATAAAAACACCCAAATCATGGATAGATTCAATTCATAACGATTATGCTAAAACATAGCTGGTTAATTCGTATTGGTTTACTGTTAGCTTGACTCTGTTATCAGTTGGATTCGTATTTGTGATGGATACTCTGTTCAAATTTGATTTGTAAAACGAGATTGGATTCACGATTTATTTCTATATTAAACCCTGTTACGATCCATTTGGAATACCCATCAAGATTGATTGCCCAGTTTGCAATTATCACTTCTGTCGATTTTATTAAGGTTGTAATCACTATTAATCGATCCTGTTTGTTGACTGTGCAAGGATCAATGATCAAAATCTATCAAAAATTTGGTTGGGTTGATGCTGTTACGTATGATTTCGTTTACACATAATCGAAACAGTCTTTCTATCTTTGTCTTTGATTAAACGATATGAATCTTTTGCTACATCATTATAGCTATAACAAGTAAAAAATGGTTGTGTTGGATTAGATCGTATCACATACGATATGACTCGTTATCGATTTCAATTGGATATGAAACAACCTTGTTACTGTTCGACCCAATTTTATGGTAACAGAAAAATAGAGTATTCTTACCCCTGTTTTCGATTGAATCGCTTTTGATTCTGTTTAATGTTGAATGATAAAATCAATTAAATCTTGAGTGATTCATTTTAAATGATCATTGGAAGATAATTGGATTTAGTTCTTTTAAAAGATTTGATTTTATTTCTATTATGATCCTGTATGTTATTTTAGACTAGCTACAGAATCAGATGATTCTGTAGCTAAGTTTGTAGAATTAAATTTTTATTGTTTTGCTAATAAAATACCTTTCTAACTTGTTATTTTTGGTCTATTGCAGATAAATTCGAAATTGCATTGGATCTGATGAGAAGTTAGGGGATATTTGAGATATTTTACTTGCATTTTAATTTCCTAGTTTAGTTGATTTTGGGGATATTTTCCTAGATTATGTAAATAGTTTGATACTATCCACAAGGACGTTTTACCCTGTGGAAAGACTTATATATACTTATTATTTTTTGTAATAATCATCCTCATTCATGGGAGAACAAGGATATGGAATTTTAATACAGACTGAGGCAGAATTTGATGTTTTGTTACAACTTTAGCTTCTCATGATATCAATATTTTGTTTCACGTTTATGTGTATCAATTTGTATTTGGTTAATGACTACTTTAGTTATCTTGATCTTTTGCAAATGATATAATTTAATCCATATAATCCATATCTGATTTCTTCTAGTATTTAAAAAACATAGCAATTGATTGATTCATTTTGTGAAGTACAGATTTCTCTTCTTCATTGATTGGATTATTAAGTATAAGTTTTTTCATAACAGGTTTCCCTTATTGCAGAGATTTATAAATCATATAATTGTTATGATTTTTTATGTCTTGTTTGTCCTGTAAATAAACTCAAAGAGCAGCGCAACCTATCGTTTACGAGAAGCTTCTGGACCATCCTGTGCGAGTTTACTTCTTCCGACCAGCTTCGAAGTCAACATACACAGGGAAAACTTGGAGCTTTTCCAGGTTAGTTTGTCATTTATTTGTTTAGTATATTTGTTAGTATTTTTAGTTAGATATATATGTTTAGTATATTAGATTGTTTAATTTCAGTAAATTTTATTTATTTTTCATAAAATCAAAAAGTCAACAAAAACATATCTCACTGTCTTAGGGAAGAATATAATGCGTTTTGCAGGTTTTAATTAAATCTGTAGATTCTTTATATTGTACATTTTGTGAATAAGTAATATTGCCTTCGGTAATTAGATAGTTGATTAGAGTTAGTATAATATTAATTAGTAGATTGTATATAGAATAGTTAGAGTAGTTTAGTTTAGTTTTAGTTTAATTTGTTTAGTTAGTTTTAGTTAGTTTTAGTTATTGTTAGTTAGTTTAGTTTGTTTTAATAATTTGTTTTAATTAGATTAGTATATTAGTTTGTTTTATTTATTGTTAGTTAGTTTTAGTTTGTTTTTTAATTGTTAGCTAGATTAGTTAGTTTAGATTAGGTTTTCTCTTTGGTTTTCTTAAGACCTTATAGCGGCCAATGGAGTTGCTAAACCCGTCACGGTGGTTCATTCCAAACGGATTGGGTTATTAGACAACCCCGGACCGGCTCCACTCTCTCAGTTGACAGACGGTCATTTTCACCCACCAACACTAGTATTCAAACAAAATATTCCAAACTCTTCAAAACAGAGTCAACTATGTATCCATAGCATTATCCAATCCCGGCAAGTACAAATCTTGCCTCGCATCTCACTTATTCATATATATTCCTTCATACTAGGCAACCCTATACTGCATTCAATCCATGCACTCAAGCATGTACCCACATACATAGATATTCAACATGCAAGTTCATTGCTTGCACCTTTTTCCATGTCATTCACACACACTAGAATTTTTGACTTACTGCCAACCCTTCCTGAGATCTTATAGCCACTCATGTGACAAATCTCATAGGGATTATGTTTCCCTTTTCTATGTCAACAACCAACAAAAGATCACTCTTTCCAAATTGGTATAAAAGGATCCAACAAATTAGAAAATACAAATAGGTAATTACATCATTACCCAAGGCATCAAGATAATGATGCTAACTTCTCTTCATGCCTTAAATCTTTCTTGGTCAACAAACCTCTACGAAGGGAATCCTTTCCTATATTCCTTCTTATTGTTGCTTGAGCATGTCCAACCATACATGTATGGCTATCATCCACATCAGGATGTTATCTAATCCATTATCCTTTAAGAGAATTCCCTAGCATTCTCTCTATTAGATTTTGGATCGGTAATTTACTGATCCTTTTCCTTATCTTCATAAGGATATAAACAATAGCATCATCAACATTCTTATTCATGTTGTTATCCTTTCTACTATTATCAAATCATGTTTGTCCAAAATGATTTATGACATCCCTATACCTCACAACTAGTAACAAACTATTCCAAGTCGGTAGGGACATTATATACATGCTCAATCATTTCCATATGCATTACAACATATCCTTGTGCAACACTCATTTTACCCATGCCTACAATGCATATGTATTCCAACTACCTATCTTTGACATTCATATGCATAGACATGCATTCATGTTAATAGGCCTATATATTTTCTTGTTACAACCATGAGAAATTAAACCGGCTCATATGTTCATGTCATTTCACCTCTTTTATGAGGACTATCATTATTTCAAAGAACTCCTTTTCCTTTGTTTAACTAGGTTATTTCAGCAAAAAGTTTCATTTATTATAGGTCAAGTAAACTGACCTTACAATTTTTCCCATCAGTACTCTAAACATAAGGAAATATATATACATGGCCTAGCATTTATCTAAACATTAATCATAATTTCTAGAGCTCCAACCACCTATACTTACAGGAAGCATTCCAATCATTAGTTCATTCATTATTTGAAATTAAGTAGTCCTTAACAATATTCTTCCATTTCATCCATTCACATTCATCCATTAATGCTTATCAACATATTCTCACTCCTATAGGAGTAGTTGTCAACCATTCAAGCATCAACAAATATATTATGTTGCAAGAAATCCCCAAAACAAGATTTCAATCTGTAGTCCTTTTTCTCAAGGGACATAAACAAATAGTATTTTTTTTTTTAACAATGAGAACTCTTTTCGACGGGCTCATCTTAGCCTTGATATACCAATCATGTGACTTCTCTCTAGCCCATCCAAGACTACTATTTGAACTCTACTCTGATACCACTTTGTAAGGCACCCGACTCCCTAACCTCTCTTAGGATGGTGGGGTGTAAAAATTTATGTATTCTTTCCTCAAAAAGCACCTTTCCTTATTGCTACTGAAATCCAATTCTAGATCAATAATCACGTTTTTATCATCGAGATCTTTCCAAAAACTATCACCATGTTCAAAATTGAGCTCTAGATAAAAAACTATAGCCTCTTAAAGTTTTTGGGCCTTCATTGGCCAAGATTACCACACAACCAAGTGGCACCCACGTGGCTCCACATCACTTGTGTCCTCTGACGTGGTACTGATGAGTCACAATATGTCACCTTATAGTGTTGAAGTGGTTGTTGGTAAAAATAAATAAGATGAGATACATAGATTGATCCAAGACACATTTGATCCAATGGACGAGGAAAACCAGGATGCTATTCATGATGTTGATCCTCTACTCGAGAAGTCACGACAACCTCTTTATGACGGCTCAACAACAAATCTTCTATTTTCTATATTGTTGTTGGTGCACTTGAAGGTTTTGAATGGTTTATCAAACACCTATCTCAGCCAAATCCTAAGGTATGCAGTGTATTATTTATGGCATGCTGACATGTACATAAAGGTTGACTATTTTTCTATATTTTTATTGTTAATTAATTCTTAAATTAGAGATGCAATATTTATGATTAATATTGTTTACATTGACTTATTTTTTTGAATGGTGTAGATTGTTAGGTGAATTTCTATTACCACCATCAAATATTTTACCATGCACATATTGAGAAATATCTTTGATTATGAAAGAAATTGGAATGGAGTATAAAGCTATTGATGCATGTCCTAATGATCATATCATATACTATGGAAAATATGCATTAGAAAATGAATGTACACAATGTCAAATAAGTAGATATTGAACCGATCAAGCAACAAAAAAGGTGCCTCGCAAAGTTCTTCGTTATGTTCCCATAATTCCACATTTCCAATGGTTGTTTAGGTGCCAAAGTATAGCAAAGTTTATGGATTTCCATGCAAAGAACAGAAGTGAAGACGATGTTCTTCAAATTCCTGCAAATGGTTCTACATTGAAGAACATCAAAGAAAAATGGTAAAGTTTTAAATAAGAACCTCATAATATTAGACTTTCATAGGTAGCTTATGGTGTCAATCCATTTGGATAGCTTCATTCTACTTACTCAGTGTGGCCCATTTTTGTTATAACAATAACCTTCCTCCTTGGATGTCAATAAAGAGAGAACACACAATGTCGACAATGATTGTTCCAGGTATTTAATTAGCTTGGCTTTATTTACTTGAAAGTATGACATAATATTTCATTTCTTTGTTTCTTTCATGATAATTATATCTTTTATATATACGGATGTATAACTAATATAATTAATGTATGTTGAAACACTTAGGTAAGTACCAAGTTAAATATATGAATGTATATACTGAGCCTCTTATCGATGAGCTGTTAAAGTTATGGGCTAGCATCACTATCTATGACATCTCTAGACCAATAGGGAAAAAACAATTTCAATTCCATGGAATACTTGCATGGAAAATTCATGATGCTCCTTGGTTAACAAATTTTTGTGGTATGTAACTCTCCATTGCGCTTGGATATTATATATTTTTTTGAAAATATGATGCATTTTTTAAAATTGTAATCCTAATTTGCTACATTAATTCATATATATTGCAGGTCTTCAAACAAAGGGTAAATTTTCATGTCCAGTTTGTGGTCCTAGGATAAAATAGCCTCGTTCAAGAAGTTTAGGAAAGGAGGCGTTTGATGAATATAGGAACTTTCTTCCTAAGAACCATAGTTATCGAACTACTAAGAAAGAAAAAATCAATGGTAAAGAAGAGAATGAAAAAAAAATCCACAAATAATTACTGTTGGAGGCAGGTCAAAGCGAAAAGAAAGGTGATTTTGGGAAAGAAGGCATGCATGAGGAAAGCGACAACTGGAAGGAAGAGTAGCACGCATGCATGCATGGAAGACATAATGACATTAGGGTTAGGGTTTTTTTAATGTATTGTAATGACTAGTGAGCCAGAAATGTATAAAGGTAGATACTTAGGTCTCATAGAAAGGGGAAAGGGAGTTGATAGAGGGAAGACAGATGCGAAAAAGCAGATACGATGTGATAATTTGATGTATGACCAAATTTTGTAAGTTGTTCAGCTAGAGAGGACTAAGGAGGGTAGATATTGAGGGTTAGATCACAGGCTGAGGGGCCTGGTGCGATCTAGTCTGCCTCATAATAGATCTCAACCCAACTGAGAAGAGTTGTAAAGCACATGACGTTGTAGTGTAATAAATACTATAATAAAAGAGCTAAGAGCTAGATCTTTGTGGACGTAGACTAGGAGGGGGTGAACCATGGTAAAACCTGTGTTATGTGATTGAATGCATGTGTTTCTTTGTTGTATTTTGTAGTTATTGGTATGCTAAATGAATGAGTTTTTATATTTCCTGCGTAATCCTAATGACAGTGTAATACGTTAATAAATTATAATATAAATTTTAGCGTATAGTTCTCATATTCTCCACTCAATCCTAGGCTGCAAACACATAAGTATTGAAGCCACCCATTAAGACTATCTCAGATGAGACGACGTGGTGCACCCTGTGAGCTGCATTTCCTTCTGGTTTACCAGGAGGGACGATAGTTTTAGAGGATTTGTTGGAACCGTGAATAGACATGAACCCTGGGTCACTCAATATGAATTCAGATAGGTTATATAATTAGCCAACAAATGGTTTCRTTTTCATTGGTAGGAACAATAGAGGATTGAGTAGATGAGATAGGTTGAAGATCTGTTAAAAGAGATGTAAGATTTGTGGGAGGTGGGTCAAGAGAATATTGAAGAAGAAATAAATGCGCCATTAGAAGGGGATTTTGAGACCATGGAATCCCACGAAAGAAGAGATCGAAAGTTGGCTAAGGAAAAAAGAGTTGGAGTTTGCATAGAAAGATAACAGAAACACTAGAGTAACACCCCACAAATATCTCAAGAAATATGTGTTTACTGATTTGGATGAAGTCTTTTTCTGTGATTTTCCACACTTATTGCATGAGTGGATACTAAAGTTGAAGGATAAACACACAACAAACCAGATCTAACAGTTAGAGTGGACCCCAGTACAGATTGAGTAGTTACAACAGGTGAACAATAAATTTACTCGCGCAACCAATTTTTGGCTCGACAGTATTTTGGTAAGCTTTGTAACAGAGTTTGCAGTAGATACAGTGAAGTCATACAACGCAGCGGAGAAAGAGTTTCTATGTGGGACTCGAGAAAGGTATATTATATTGTTGTATACTTCTATTAATATTCTGCTATACAACAAAGGTGTAATGATAATGGAGTCAGACAACTAAAAATTCCCTGTGTGCATGGGGGAAGGGGGGAAGCACTGAAAGAAAAATGAGAAATGGAAGGAGGAAAGGATAAGAAAAAGAAGGAGGAACCCTTGGACCCAATCATGATGGGTGACAACTAGATCAAGCGGATCATGGAGACAGCTAGAAAGACATGTAGCAGAGTACCCTACCAATAAAAGGTGAATACCAAGAAGAGAGTCATAGCCATGAGGGAAGGCTTGATGAGCGACGAAGAAGAGGTAGAGGATCTCTGGGCTGTGGAAAAGATTGAGGAAATCCTGTGCACAACATATGAGAGGAAGATGAGAGGTCTAAGAATGGGAAGAGAAGGTAAGAATCCTATCCATATTAATGGTAATGTGGAACCCATAAACCCATGTGTGACTAATACACCGAAGAGAACACCACTGTTTAGACAACCAGATTTCGGGAGAAGAAAGACAACAGGAAGTACATCTACACAAGGAACAACAACTAGAGGATCTAGTTCAGGAAACACTAGTCAAGTATCTACACTGTGTATAGGTAGTAGTTCAACATTTAGGATGGAAGGACACGATCCCACCATCAGGTTACCAGAATTTAAAGGAGAAGAGTCGGAGGACCCAAATTTATTTTTGTTCATCTATGAGAAGATTTGGGAAGAAAAACAAATCACAAATGAAGATAGTAAACTGGAACAACTAGAGATTACACTAAGGGATCACGCACTAGATTGGTATATGATTTTAGCTACAAACAATCCACCAGGGACAACTAGAACAATTGCAGACATCAAGAAATTGTTGATAAACGAGTTTCAAAAGCCAAGTTTAGAAGATCAATACATGAACGAGATGATCAAAATTAGACATAAACTGGGAGAATCTGTATGGGAAATTGACCAGAGATTCAAGCAACTGAAGGGAAAGTTGAAATATCTCATGACTAATATGCAACATAGGCACGTTTTTGTCAATTCACTGGTACCGCACTTAAAATACCGATTGCAACAACATAAGTTTTAGACACAGGCAGAGTCTCTACAGGTAGCCATGCAACTAGAAGAAAACCAATATCAACAGATGGATCCATCCATCGAAGAACTGAAAGAGGATTTGAAGAAATTAACATTCCAATTAAACTAGAATAAAAGTAAGGACAAACGAGAAGTTGTTTGGTGTACTACATGCAGAACGAAAGGACACCACAAGAAAGAATGTCCAACATTTGCGTAGTATATGGCAACATGAATGCCAAATCCATTACCAACAAGAGGAATATGGAGAGAAATCTATAAGAAACCGGGCCAAGATCCATATCACTGCCCAATGATGCATACATATGAGATAGTCCCAAAGAGTTCATATTGCAAATTTTGCAATTCAGTGGGCCATGATGAAAAAGATTGTAGAACTATGGATTTGATGTGAGAGAGAACATTAGATGCATATAGAGTGCAGGAGGAAATGATGACTGGGAAAGCCACACCACAATTTAACCAAGTTCCAACACCATACAACACTACAAAGTAGTAGTATAATATTGTGTAGCAACCATATAATACCGCGCAACCACAGTAAAACACAACAAAACCTTAGTACAATACCACATAGTATAATCTGATGCCTCAGTATAATGTGCCAAGAGGAGATCGAGTGGGCTACAGAGGTGGAGAATGGGCAAGAGGAGGTTTTGGATGAGGTAGAGGACCAGTGGTGTGTCACAATTGTCAGAAACCATGCGATTATGCAAGGGAATGTCCACTTCCACCAACAACTTGTATGTATTTTCATGCATCGGACCTGTTGTCAGTGTAATAATTTATTGGAATCCAAGTCTCGATATTTGGCGGAATGCTAAATCAATATAGAGGAGTGTTAGACTAGCATGTGGGGTCATATCTAGCGGACATGGAGAAAATTGGTGGAGATGCATGAGTGATGGGACCCGATGGGCCATAGATCTTGAGCAGGCCAGATTGACAGTCAGGAGACATATTAGGTGAGAAAATAACGTGGAGGTTAAGAACTAGAGAGAAGAATGGAGAAATTACCATGGTTTCAGCCCACAGACACGTCGCACCTCCAGAAACATATCGGGGAGAAAAGAGGGTAAGCATGAAACCAGTCAACCATGCCTCGATGTCACATGTTCAAATATCATTGAATATGTCAAATATAAAGATCGCATGTGGAAAGGGAAAAGTGATGGCCGGTCAAATCACCTCACCCCACTTGTTCGAATACTTTTCATCGATGCAATGTCAGGTGAGCGTCGCCATATAAACGATTCAAAGGCTCATCATTTAGAATAGACTGGTCGAGCATGAAAAACCATTGTACCTATAATTACTTCATCAGTAATTTGTGATTAGAACTTGATGACTACTCTCCTTAAAAATATGGATGGTATTACTATGTTTCAGGAAATCAATGCTTCATTCGTAAACAAGGTAATTACAAACTGGATCAGCTTCCTAATTTCTGTGCGATTAAGGGAGAATAAAATTATGTTTTATTAAAAACCGGGAAACATGGACAAAGTAGACCGAGTATCCTTTAGTGAACCAATATTTTCAACGAATATAACAAATTCATCATTGAATAAGAGAGAGAAACTGGTTGCTCGAATATTAGCAACGAAATTTTATACAAAGCCTTCGGGAGAGCCAGGAGCAGATAAAGAGTACATATTAAATCCCATCATGAAGGATTTAATCATCAACAGATACGTAGGAAAGAACCAAGCACGATCTATCAAGAGGAAACATAACAAGCATCAGAAAACAGAGGTAAAAGTTGAGGTGGTTGAAAGCATTGGAGAAAATCAGCCTGCTTGGCTTGACACCTTGAAGGAACAAATTTCTAATTTGAAATAGTTTTCAAAATAAATTTAGTATGTGTCAGAGAATTTTGTAACAATATTGACAAGTGGCCTTCAAGGAAAATTTTCAAATATGTCATTTTTGTTTTATAATGTCCCCTAGAAATATGAGTTCAGTTGTTGTATGTTACTCTTTTGTAACTGGCATCTATTTTTGGAACTTTGGGGAAGATGATTCGTTTTGAATCCTAGATGTAATATAACTATATATACTATTACAAAGATAAAATAAAGGGTTGGATGGACCGAAGAGGGGCCTTCCCTCATAGCAGGAAGACTTTGTATATTCCTAGAGCTAAAGTGAATATACAATGGAAAAGCATTTTTGAACTGTTTATGAAAAGATTATAATGGTTGTGATATGAGTTTTGTTTCTCTCATAGTGTATATTTCTTGTGTCTTTGAAATCCCATTTACATTTTCCTCTTTTTAAATTGGAGATTTAAAAGCAGGGATGATTTTAGGGGCTAAATTTCGCTCATGGGCTAATTTTCCATGGTTTTTCCAAAAAAACGATTCGCCCAAATTCTATAGGATAAAATTATTTTACCTTAAAAATGGCCAAAATTTTATAAAAACTATATAAAATCCTTATAAATTTGAATATTTTTCAAAAATATCGCCAAACATTTATAGTTGGCATATGAAGGATTAGTAAGATTCGCCAAGGTTTTTATATTTTAAAATAAATTTCCATCCTTAAAATCATCCATGTTTAAAAGTCCGGAATTCGTCTTATGATGCTCTCGACTTAGTAATTTAAGTTATGTAATCCTCTTCTTAACTAATTCATAATTCATTTCAATATGCTCTCATGCAATTATTTGTTTTCCTTTTCCTCTTTCACCATGAAGATTTCAATTTAAAAACTCAGACTCATTGCCTCATTTAGCCTTTCTCCTCTAGATAGTTATGATGACCTGCCACTGTTTTATTCATTTTCGACTCCATATCCACAAATGTCACCCCCATTCCTTTTCCAACAACTTTACAAAACCCCCCAAAACAAACCAAATCTAGCCACTGATTATCAAAGAAATACCCAGTGACATGAGAGATCCCTCTCTGAGTTGAGAAGGCTAGTTCCCAACTCTAAAACAGGTTGAAACAGTTACCTCTTTCGTTTGTCTATTAGCCAGACAAAATTTACAGAGTGCTAACATTTTGGCATCGTTTCCACGGACGAAATTGAAAAATATTCCCTAGGAAAGAATGACATGGTTGAGTTCTAAGGTTTGAAAGTAGCAGACACTTAGGTGCATATTGGCTGTATTCCTTCTCTAGCGATTCCACACATCAAAAATCAGTTTGAAGACGATTCCACTGGTAGAAGAATCTAGGAATTTAAATTTTCAATGGCGACTCCACTCTTAATGCATAATCCGGCTTCCAAAACATTATTGGCGACTCCACTCAAGCTTCAAATGTAATTCAGAAACTCTGCTGGAATATGATATCCCTTGACAGAGTTATGGAAAGGAATTAAGGAATAAAACAAGTACTTAAAATTGGATTTTTTCCAAGGCATTTTATTGTTTGTTATAAGTTTCCACTGGTCCTTCTCTGAACATTCTAGACAAATTTTTCTTCACCTACTACATGTAAATAATGATCATGATAATCTTGAAATTGCATATCCTCTTCTTAAGATTATACAAATATCTCCCCAGTTCATTACTGACTTCGATCAAAATTTCCCACCTAAGCCATATGATAACCATGACCAATTTGATGAGCCTCAAGAAACCAAGGATGATATCCCACCTCATGTACTTGATCCAACACCCTCAGAGACTCAATATAAATATAGACCCTTAAAATTACCTCACATCCTTCATGATTTTCCTCCAAAGTGCTATGAGTACCTACCCGTTTTTGATGGAGAACTTGTTGCCATCACAACTGAGAAACACATCCAATATTTTGAAAATTTTATAGATTTGTTTGATATTGATCATGATGATGTTTGTATGAGGGCCTTCTCTCAATCCTTGAAAGGGGACACCAAAGAATTGTTTAAACATTTGTATCCAGAGACAATTATCTCATGAAAGGAATTGAAGAATGTTTTTTTAAAGTTTTTGGGAAGGAAGAAATCTTTGGATCTATAGCTTACAGAGTTCTATGCCTTAAAAAGGTAGAGCCATGGAACTATTTCTATATTCAGTAGAAGGTTTTCTCGTATTTATTACAATTTTCCCAAATAAATTCAACCCATTGAAGTTGCTGCCATGCTCCATTATACAACAATTCTTCATCTAGAATTGTCTTTCCTCCTGATGGAAAGAAGACCTAAGTCCTTACAACAGATGTTTAATGATGCTCAGGAGATTCAACACAATATCCAAGCATGTAAACAAATTCGAAATGAGGAGTTAGATACTAAATAACATGACAATGAATATGAACAGAAAACAGTTGATTTGAATCTTGAACAGAGAGTTAATAATATCATATGCTCTCTTGAAGTCTTTAATGCCAATGATTTTGCAAAAAATTATATTCCACTTGTTGAAAGAGGAATTGTTAATTTATCTTATGATCCATCCCATGATAAGAAAGGGGTTTATTGTTTTATGTATTCATTTGTAGACAGTCGAGAAGAGAAGTTTGCAAATCAGTTTGTTGAAGAATAGGTTGATGTTCCAAGTTTGTTCTTGTTAGATGACATTGCATATTTTGTTTATTTTCCTATATATGATGAATACAATGATGTTTTTGATGTTGACTTCCTATAACAACTAGTTGTATGTTCTCTATCAGAAAGTGTTCCTTTTCAGCAGTATAATGAGAGCAATCCGGCTACATATTACAGTTACAAAGAAGAAAGTACTGAATTAGATGAAGGGAATTATTTACCTTTATGATTTTCTTCATTCAAATTGTTGAAAGAAAATTCTAAGATTATCATTAAAGTGAAGGAGTGTGTGTTGATGCCAAATCACACTGATTCACTGAAAAAAATTGACAAGAAATTGCAAAAATCTTCTCATGCATTTGATGACCCTGCTACTTGTTATGTAGAGGGTCTTGTCAGTACAAATCTGCAGCCATCGGTCAAAGATGAATCTGAAAATGAGTTTTTTCAGCAATCCAAAGAAATTGAAAAATGTGCCTATGACAGAAGTAAAGAAAATAAAGAAGATTTTGAACCAGGTGAAGGAACCTTGCCACTATGTTTTCCTTCCTTCAAAACGCTGAAGAAAAATGTTTATAATGTTTCAAATCAGACATCCTCCAGGCATGATTTTAAATATCCAGAGTACAATACATTTACAAGTGAAAAACATCTTCCATTGTGTTTTTCTTCCTTTGAGCTGTTGAAAGCAAGTCGTGAGGTAACAAAGGAAGCATGAAATTTTGACTGCAAAAACACTGCTTTACACAAGAAAATGGTTGTTGATGAGGAAGATCCACGACTTTCACATGTGTTAAATGATTCTGTGGTTGATTACATGAGAGGTTATTTCAGTTTAGAATTGCAGCATGTGCTCAGCTGCCATCTTGAAAAGGAAGGTGAATCTGATCAAGAAATTGTTGTTAAAGGTTATTTTCTTCCCCCTGAAACTAATATAGATATGCAACAAGATTTCTAGCAAGAAAAAGTGTTTCAAAGTTGTCTTTCTTCCCCTGAGAATGACGTGGTGGTCCAATTTATAAGTGGCTTAAACATGGATGAGGATTCTGAAACTGCATCTATGGAGACTTCAAGAAGTAAACAAATAAGTGACATAGAATTTCAAGAAAGCAACAGAACAATGTATGTCAATTTTCAATCCAAAATACATAAAGATAATAACGAGGCGGTTGTTTCATTTGACTCACTGCAAAATTATGATTTTGATAAAGAATCCATTAGAAATTTGAACTGTGAAATAGTGCACGTTGTTAGATTTTCTCATTTTCAAGAAGATCATAAACAATAACTTATTTCCATTCATTCATTTGAAAGACGAAATGGCCAAGAAAATTTCCAGAAGGTTAATAAAACCAAATCAGAACCATTTGATGAACAAGAGGACAACCCTAATGCACATAATATGGATGTCATGTTTGAATATATTCAAGGATGTATGAATGTTTTTGTTGATATGCACAAAATAGTAGACAAACATATTGCTAGCATCTCATTTGAAAATGTTCCCAGAACAGAAGAAATAGAATAACAGATAATTGTGAAAGACACTTGTCTTTCTGTCCTTGTCTATCAGGAAGAAATATTTTTTCACGGTTTTCATGATCCTGTGGCACGTTATATGGAAAATTATACTAATCAAAATTTAAGTCTTAGGAAGGAATGTAAGATCAGAAGTGAAGATAATGGAAGCTCAAGGTCAACATTAGATATGGATTGTTTCACGCCGATGATTTTTTTCAGCTGGTGTCATTTTCTAATCTGGGAGGTCGTTTCTCCCAACAGTCTCAGATGACATTTTAGTCTCTTGATGGAAATCAGCAAGGCCGATCACCTAAAAACCAGAATGCAGTGGAAGAAATGATACATGATCATTATTTTATGCATGTGTTGGGAAATCCCTTTGCGGCTTTTCTAGAAACTACGAACAATCCTAATATTTTTGGAAATCTAAAATTCAAATTCATATGCAATTTATCAAATGAGTTGTTGGTGAACATGATTTGGAGCAAGCATGTGCAAAGAAAACAAACAATGAATAAAATGTTGTCATGGTTAAATTGGAATTATGATTTCACTTGATTGGCAGTGCATTTCAACAGTTAAAGTAGGTAGGACTGTGCGGATAATCTTGTTGGTCAAGCATTTTTCAGTTTGGATTTCCAGTAGTGTATACAATCAAAATTTTAGCGGTATATTCAGTGTTTAGTAGCCAGTTAAGAGTAGTGTGCAGAGTTTGGTCTTCAGCAGAGACTGGTGACAGGTCGGAGCAGGGTACAGACACATGTTTTGGGAGCAGCCTAATGGATCCGGCACCAGGTCTATGAGTTCTTTTCTACCTCACACAAAGGGTAGCATCCCTAGTTGGAGCCTATGTTATCACTGTAATAATTTCTTGGAATCCAAGTCTCAAGATTTGGCGGAATGCTAAATCAGTATAGAGGAGTGTTAGACTAGCAGGTGGGGTCATATCTGGTGGACGGGGATAAAATTGGCGGAGACGTAGGAGTGATGGGACTCGATGAGACATAGATCTTGAATAGCCCAGATCGACGGTCAAGAGACATATCAGGCGATAAAATAACATGGAGGTTAAGAACTAGAGAGCGGGCCAGGGAAATTACCATGGTTTCAGCCTGCACACAGGTGGCACCTCCATAAACATATCAGAGAGAAAAGAGGGTAAGTGTGAAACTGCTCAACCACGTCCCGATGTCACGTGTTCAAATATCATTGAATATGTCAAATCTAAAGATCGCATGTGGAAAGGGAAATGTGATGGCTAGTCAAATCACCTCATGCCACTTGTTTGACTACTTTTCGTCCGTACAATGCTAGGTGAGCACCGCCATATGACCAATTCGAAGGATCACCATTCAAAATAGATTGGTCAAGCATGAAAAAATGTTGTACCTGTAAGTACTTCGTCAGTAATTCGTGATTAGAACTTGATGAATATTGTCCTTAAAAATATGGATGGTATTACTCTGTTTCAAGAAATCAACGCTTCATTTGTAAACAGGGTAATTACAAATTGGATCAGCTTCCTAATTTCTGTGCGATTAAGGGAGATAAAATTATGTTTTCTAAAAAACTGGGAAACATGGACAAAGCAGACTGAGTAGCCTTTAGTGAACCAAGATTTTCAACGAATATGACAAATTCATCATTGAAGAAGAGAGAGAAATTTGTTGCTCGAATCTTAGCAACACAATTTTATACAAAGCCTTCGAGAGAGCCAGGAGAAGATAAAGAGGACAGATTAAATCCCATCATGAAAGATTTAATCATCAATGGATACCTAGGAAATAACCATGCATGAGCTGTCAAGAGGAAACAAAGAAAGCATCAGAAGAAAGAGGTAAAAGCTGAGGTGGTTGAAATCATTGGAAAAAATCAGCGTGCTTGGCTTGACACCTTGAAGGAAGAAATTTCTAATTTGAAATAGTTTTCAAGCTAAATATAGTATGTGTCAAAGAATTTTAGAATAATATTGACAAGTGGCCTTCACGGAAAATTCTCAAATATGTTAGTTTTGTTTTATAACGTTCCCTGGAAATAGGACTTCATTTGTTGTACGTTACTCTTTTGTAACTGACAGCTATTTTTGGAACTTTGGGGAAGATGATTCGTTTTGAATCCTGGATGTAATCTACCTATATATACTATTACAAAGATAAAATAAAGGGTTGGACGGACTGAAGAGGGGCCTGCCCTCATAGTAGGAAGACTTTGTAAATTTCTGGAGCTAAAGTGAATATACAGTGCATAAGCATTTTTGAACTATTTATGAAAAGATTCTAATGGTTTTGATATGAGTTTTGTTTCTCTCATAGTGTGTATTTCTTGTGTCTTTGAAATCCCATTTACATTTTTCTCTTTTTAAATTGGATATTTAAAAGTACGAAATTCATCTTATGACGCTCTCGACTTAGCAATTTAAATTATGTAATCCTCTTCTTAACTAATTCATAATTCATTTCAATATGCTCTTATGTAGTTATGTGTTTTCCTTTTCCTCTTTCACCATGCAGATTTCAATTTAAAAACTTAGACTCATTGCCTCATTTATCCTTTCTCCTCTAAATAGTTCTAATGACTTGCCACTATTTTATTCATTTTCGACTCCATAGCCCCAAATGTCACCCCCATTCCTTCGCCAACAAATTTATAAAATCCCCCAAAACAAACCAAATCTAGCCACTGATTATCAAAGAAATACCCAGTGACACGAGAGATCCCTCTCTGAGTTAAGTAGGCTAGTGCCCATCTCTAAAGCAGGTTGAAACAGTTACCTCTGTCAATTGTCTATCAACCCGACAAAATTTACAGAGTGCTAACAAGACCTTGATATAGAAGAATGTTCGACACTATTAGTAAAGATCCAAGAAAAGAGTAACAAGAACAACCATAATGTTCAGTGGATTTCAACCGAGGAGAGGGATGAAGGGAGAAACATTAACAGAGTTACTCACGGAGGAGATAAAACAGGAAACGATGCAGTCTGACAAGAGCCAGTACAAAACCAGTGGGTGAAGAAGAATGTCGAACCAAGGAAGAAGTTTGACGCATAGAATGAGAAGGAGATATTTAAGAAAGTCAGACAAGAATTTCATAAGGATGACATTGCATCAACTTCAACTGCACAACAAATCAAGGAAGCAATAGAGTATGAGATGCCTCTGTTATTAGATCATACCAACGAAATGCAACCCATGGGAAAAGTAAGTACAATCAAAGGATTTTTGCAATCATGTGTAAAAGTATTGAATGATCCATCATTTGTCAAAATATTGAAAAACATATTAGAAAGATGTAGTATAGAGATGAAAGGAAAACTAGAACAAAAAATAGTCAATCACCTATATACAAGGAGAAGAACAAGTAGGGAGTTCAGACTAAATGCCAACATCAAAGATTTCAACATGGGAGATATCATACTGGATCTAGGATCTGAAGTTAATGTATTACCAAAGAAGACATGGTAATGCATGGGAGCACCCACATTAGGATATTCACTTGTGCAATTGAAACTAGAAAACCAACACAGAGTCCTACCAATTGGTAGATTGAAAGGAGTGACAGTATACCTATATGGAGTGCACACTAAAGCAGACTTTGAAGGAATTTAAATAGTGGATGACACAACACCATATCCAGTGTTGCTTGGTTTGGATTGGGCATTTGATAACCATGCCATAATCAATTTGAAGACACGAAAAAATGACATTTGATTCAAGTGAATACAGGGTCATCGCACCATTATACCCATCAGAAGGGGAAAGGTTTGTAGAACTCATATTCTTAGACTTAGAGGAAATCATCTAGTTGTACAGAACAACTACGTGCGATGAGGATTACGTGAACCCAACTGCAGATGGGATACTCAGTTGGTTGAGAATTACTTCATGTGTGACAGACTCAGATACCGGTTTATAGAACTGACAACAAGGGCTACATGAAGTTTCCACGAGAAGATGTGCACAAATAGACCACACAGTAATATGGGTAGGCACATAGATAAGGGAACCACCCAGTTTTCATGGAGTAAACGATCTAGAAGTATTCTTGGCACAGTATGAAGATGAATTTTTAGAGAATCAGAGACTCTTAGCACTTGATATAGCACTCAAGGTCACACCTGCAATATGGCGGGGCACACACAAAGAGACAATCACATATTGGTACCAATGTGAGCATTTACTACGCATAAGGTTTGACGTAGAACAAAGAAACAACAAGCAACAAAAGTATGATGGAAAAGGGGAACCAGCGAAACACTTGGAGAAGTGCAAAATGTTGTGGAAAATGACACCCCCATAGGAATGGCCTCATCATTTTCTAGAAGGCATACTAGCGAACTGGTGTACAGACGAGGAACTACGACCTGGACGGTATTGCAACAAAATTTTACAGTCACTTTTTCATTCAAGCAGGAAAACCCAAACATAGATGAAACTCTTAAACAAATAAGAGGGGTGATATTCATCAAAGAACCAGAAGTTGAACTCATAACAAAATAACAACAACGGAACAAACAGACAATCAAAGAAATTTTTTCATGTTACCATGTGCAAGAGGAAGCACTAGATCAAGACGATCCGCGTGATATTCCGATCGACGAAGTGGAAGGTGAAACAAAAGTGGAGGGTCCACCTATAGAATTAGAAGTCATTTCTACACCGATAAAGGTGAATAAATTTAGCATTGGGAAAGTCGAGAATCCCAAAATGGACAACATCAGAGATTACTGGGATGAGAAAACAATAGAAAGCATAACAGAGTTACTGCGCGAGTACATCGACCTATTTCCTACAACATTCACAGAGATGAAGGATATAGCAGGAGAGCTAGGAGAAATGAAGATACCACTTAGAGCTGAAGCGAGACCGATCATACAATGACCATACAGATTGAACCCGATATATAAGAAGAAATTCAAAGCTGAGATTGACAGGATGCTCGAAGCTGGAATCATAGAACTAGTGGAAGAATCAGAATGGATAAGTCCAATGGTAGTTCAGGAGAAAAAATGAGGGATACAGATATGTTTCGAATTGAGGAAGTTGAACGATGCATTCCTACATGACCCGTTCCCTACACCTTTCACGGATGAAGTGTTGGAGAACATAAGAGGACACAAAGTTTACTCATTCATTGATGGATTCTTAGGCTACCACCAGATCAAAATAGCCCAAGAATACATATACAAGACCATGCTTTCTATAGAATGGGGATCCTACCAGTACACAATCATGTCGTTTAGATTGAAGAATGCACCGACAATATTTTCTAGAGTAGTCATCGCCACGTTTAAGGAATTCATCCACCAGTTTCTAGAGGTATACTTGGATGATTGGACAATCTATAATTTGATGAAAGAGCATGTGGAGGTCTTATGAATGATGTTAGAAAGATGTCAGCAGTGCCAGATATCATTAAACATAAAAAAAATGTATATTTGGAACACCGTTTGGGATACTATTGGGCCATATAGTATGTAAACAAGGTTTACTAGTAGATCCCACAAATATTGCAGTAATTGTTAAATTGCCACCACCAAAAATAGTCTGTCAACTAAGAGTGACATTGGGACACATAGGATACTACAAAATTTTTATCAAAGGGTGCGCATAGATTACTACACCAATGGAGAAACTGTTAAGAAAAGATACAAAGTTTCATTGGAATGACGATTGTCAACACAGTATGGATACGTTGAAAGAAAAGATGGTCACCACGCTAATAATAGTATTTCCAGACTGGGAGAAGACATTCCACATACATGTAGAAGCATCAGCCATATCACTTGAAGCTATCTTGGCACAACCAGGAGAGGGAGATTTGGATAACCCTAGAGCATTTGCGAGCATAAATCTATCAGAATCAGAACAAAACTAAAACACCACAAAGAGGGAAGACCTAACGATGGTCTACGCACTATAGAACTTCATACATTACTTATTGGGAAAACACTTTAAGATGTTCACATATCACTCAGACCTTAAATACCTAGTCAAAAAGGCAATGCCGGGGGGGAGAATCTGTCGATGGTGACTATTGTTTCAATAATTTGATTTTGAAGTAATAGTTAAGCCAAGAAAATTGAATGCAGGACCTGGCCACCTATCAAGGGTCACAAATGGAGAAGAACCTATGAATTTAGAGGACAACTTCTCGGATGCACAATTATTTTCAGTCCAGATCACTGATGAATATTTTGTAGATATCATTCAGTACTTGAGAACCAGTACTATGCCGTAGGAATATAACACCGAGTAGAAGAAAAACCTGGTAGTCCGGGTTGCATACTATCAACTGATCACAAGACACTTATACAAAATGGGTGAAGATAAAGTATTGCGAAGATATGTGTTAGAAAATTAAATACCAAGGGTTTTAACAGAAGCCCATGAGGGAATAGTAGGAGGAAATTACACAGGCAAAGCTACCGTGCAGAGGATATTGCACGCAGGACTATGGTGGCAGACAATTCACAGAGACTCGAAGGAGTACTCCCGGAGATGCGATGTTTGTCAAAGGGTTGGTAAGCCCAATAGAAGGGACGAGATGCCATTATGACCATAGGTAACATTGGAGGAATTCAGTTAATGGGAAATAGAATTTGTGGGACCAATCAACCCACTAGCAAAAAGAACAGGAGCAAGGTACATTATCACCGTGACAGAATACCTGACAAGATGGGAAGAAGCAACACTAGTGAAGGATTGTAATGCAGAAACAACAACACACTTTCTATTTGAACAAGTAATCACTAGAGCTGGGTGCCCAAGAATTACGATGAGCGACTAAGGCACACACTTCATTAACAAAAATATCAATGCTATGATTGAAGAGTTTTAAGTCCATCATCAGAAGAGAACACCATATCACCCACAGGAAAATGGCATAGTAGAATCATTTAACAAAATCCTTTAGAATGCACTGACAAAGATCTGTAATGTCAACAGGGCTGATTGGGACCTCAAAATACCAACAATACTGTGGGCCTACAAGACCATGTGCAAGAAGTTGATAGGGCACACRCCATTTAAACTGGTAAATGGATAGGAAGCAGTGGTTCCATTAGAATTTCTAGTACCTAGTTTGTGTGTAGAAACAATTACACAAATGATGAAACAAGGCGYAGTGATGCAGGAGCATCATAAGCAGTCAAGTGAGTGTGGAGGCGAAAGACAACTAAAAAGCGCAACATGCATTTTCTCACGTTTTGRGATATTTTTGAAAACATTAAATGTAATGGTTAAAAGGAGGTGTACTCGCATATTGTAAATAGATCATGAGGGATTGCTCTCATCTATAAAAAGTTAAGGCATTTATGCATAGTTAATGAAAGTAGGTAGATTTAAATTCCAGATTAGATAGTTTTAGGAACAGGAGGGAAAATGACTATAGACACCCTCATCTTTGTATCATTGTATCAATTAGAATTAGATGAATTAAGCAAATTAGCATAGAGAAGAGGAGAKTTGTAGCAGAGAGTTGTAGAGAAGAACCATGTACAGAAGTTTTGAATTAATATATGAAGCTTTGATTCAGATTCATGGTGTTATGATGCTTTCTGTGTATACATGATAATTGATCTACTTATGGTTGTTTTATTCTCTCTGTCATGCATTTGTTGTTATGTTATGTATGTATGATTTCATGTTAAGTGTTTGAAGTCTGAGAGAGAGAGAGAGAGAATGAGTTTCAATTGTTTCGCATCTTGAGTGAGAAGTTCCTGCAAGGAGTGTAGTGAAACGTCCGTAAGGAGTGCATTGACGAAGGCTCAGAGTTTATCTCTGAAAGCTCAGGAGGGATACTGTTGTTCTCATTTCAGCAGAAGTGCAATACAAACACAAAATCTGTGCAATGTGTGCGCAGGCTGGTCGAGACCTTAGAACATATCAACTAAGGTTGAGAGATTGTAGGGTTGTTGTTGCAGAAGGTGCACAGAATCGAGAGTTCAGATATGTAGAAGTATTTGAAGGATTGCCGCAAGGAGTGCGTGCAAGAGTTCTTTTGTGATTTGAAGTTGTCAGAGAAAGGCTCAGAAGAGTTAATGCCTTTCAAGTGTTTAAAGGGGGAATTCGAAGTCATTTCGCAGGATTTGAGTTCCAGTATAAGAGCACTGGTTCATTTCGAAGGAGCTATCAAGGAAGAAATCTAGCGGTCAGAATTCTCCGAGGAGAACTCCAAAAATCATTAGAACAGTAAGATCCAGAGAAGTTACAAGGTGGATAAGGAGGGAAGAATCCATCACTCTGGTAATAGGAGTCAACATGGACCGTTGATCATGATCTGCTGGAGCGTCAGATTATTTCAGGAATTCAGGATTTGTGAGTTCAGAGTGTAATTCAAAACCCTTGGTCACTCTAACTCCCGACTTACGAAAAGAACAGCCTAGGATGAATTTTGGAATTTTGGGAATTGGAATTTTGACATTCTTGTTGGAAAGGAGTAGAGTGCTCCACATCAGAAGCTACGAAATCACGAAACACGAAATACTTTTGGAGGAGTGTTTCGTCATTTCAGCATTTCTGGATCCAGGATATCAAGGAGATAGTGATTTGGAATTGAGAGTTTCGAACTCCCGGTTCATGAAATCCCGAGGAAAAGAAAATCATTTTGGCATTTTGGGATTTGGAATATAGGAAGTCCTGAGGAAAAGGAGTTTGGGCCCTTGCATTTAGAATTTTGAAGTTGCGAGATCCGAGATATGTGAAGTGGTATTTCGGCATTTCAGGAATCGGGATTTCAGCATTCCCGTTGACAAGAATTCAGGCTCTTCACATGAGAACCCCCGAAATTGTGAAATGCGAAATAGTGTGAAGTGGCGTTTTGACAATTCGGTGTTTCGGGGTTCGGGAAACTGAGAGGACAATGTTCTGGGATCGAGAGTCTTGGACTCTCGGTAACCAAAATTCTGAAATCACATAGACCGTCAGATCGAAGGGAGGCTTATAGCCATTGATCCTGTTGGAGATATCGTTTCGGTGTTTCGAGGTTTGTGGAGGTTAGAGAGTCGGAAGCCTTACATCAGGACTCGTGAAATCATGAAGTTCGAAACCCCGAAAAGGTGAAAAGTTCTGCTAGAATCCATTTTTTTGTTGAATGTTTTGGGTTTCGACATTTGGTAGTTGCGAAGACAAGAGGATGGGATTCCTTGTTCCAGAACTCCCGAAGTCACGAAACGCGATACAAATGTGTAGGAGGACACGACCAAGAATTTCGAGAAAATTGACATTTTGGGTTTCAGAAGGTGGAAAGGTCGAGAACTTCGACAACAGGATTCACGAAATCACGAAACCCAAAATCTCGAAAAGGAAAGTCCTGATAAGGAGAAAAGTTCGCGATCATTTCATTGTGATCAGGGGAGTTGAGTGGTGCTTTATGTTCATTCACATGGGGCATACTCATAAGGACCTATGGAAAAACATTGTTGTTGTGTGTGTGTATAGGATTCCTTGTGGAGGAACCTAAGAGTCAATCAGACTCAGGAGGTAAGATTTAGAATGATCCTGAGCGGACCTCGATTCTGAGGATTGGGGGTCTGCGTCAGTTGTGGTATCAAAGCATAGAAAAAGTTCTTTGTTTTTTGTAGCAGAGGAAGGAAGAATATTTCTTAGCCATGCCACCAAGAAGAAGAGATAGGCCCATGCCAATGCCTGATCCATCAGTGGAAAGGAAAATGCACGAACTACGTGCCAGATGCCATGGAGATAGCACATAGGCACACAGTCGACGTTGGGGATATCAGCGAGGCTGACAGTGAAAATGAAGCTGGACATGAAGGAGAAGAAGTCATAGTCGAGGATTCTACAGATGAATTCCTATTTAGAGTTGTTGCAAGGATAGGTGCTAGGGAAAAAATGGAGATTCCCATGCATGAGGGGAACCTGGACATTGAAGAGATTCTAGACTGGATTAGAGCTCTGGATAAATATTTTGACTATGAGGATGTTGAGGAAGACAAGAAGGTCAAGCACATTGTCACAAGACTTAAAGGGCATGCAAAATTGTGGTGGGATGAACTACAGGCTGACAGACATTGCAAAGGCAAGAAAAAAATCAAGAGTTGGGATAGAATGGTTGCAAAGATGAAGGAAAAATTCATACCCAAGGATTATCAAATCACTCTATTTCGGAGGATGCAGAACTTGAGACAAAAGCTAAGTTCAGTGAAAGAATACACTGAGGAATTCTACAAGATAAACATCAGAGTAGGTCATCGGGAAAGTGACGATGAAAAGGTTGCCAGGTACATGAATGGTCTAAGATACGACATTCAGGATGAGATGAGCATGAGGACCCTTAAAAATGTGGAAGATGCTTATCATATGGCTCTGAAAGCTGAAGAGAAGCTGAGTCGAAAGCAAGGTCAGAGAGGCCGAGGCAGAAGTCAAGCCAGAGGAAAAACAATTACCCAGGATAGAAATCAGAAGCCTAAAGAAGAGTGGAAGAAACCTCAAACTCAAACTGAGAGAGGTGGAATCTCACAGAGAGGAAAATATGATGATAGAAATACTTTTCCTCGAACCAGAGGAAGAGGAAGAGGAAGAGGTGGAGAAATACAATTCTTTACCTATGGAAACAATGGACACAAATCCTATCAATGTCCAGATAGAAAGAAAGAAGGAGGTGAAACTCACATTACCAAAGCACAAGGAAGGAATGTTGAGGCAAAAGATGCTAAGGGCGGAAGATCACTAATGATGAGAAAAGTTATCTTAACGCCAGAGAAGGAGGCAGAGAACCCAACCCAAAGGAGAAGACTTTTTCAGACTACTTGCAAGACCAATGACATGGTATGCAAAGTCATCATGGAGAGTGGTAGCCCAGGCAATCTCATTTCTACAGAGATGGTAGAAAAGCTGGAGCTGAAGACTATTGAACGCCCAAGCCCATATAGAGTTTTGTGGTTACAAAAAGGACATCAGGTAAATGTCACTAAAAAATGTTTAGTTGAATTTAAAATAAGAGGATATAAGGATGAAATACTATGTGATTTCATTCCTATGGATATTTGTCATCTATTGCTGGGTAGACCATGGAAATATGACAGGAATGTGATTCATGATGGGAGAAAGAACACATACACCCTGGAGAAGAATGGGAGAACTCACATGTTGTTGCCGATTAAGGATAAATAAGTGAAACCAAAGGTGAGAAACACTGTACTTCTCATGAGTGGGAAGGAAATTCTTAAGGAGGTTAAGAAAAAGTAAGATACATAATTCATCATGGTCAGGAAGCCTAGAATGTTTTTAACCAGTACAAGAGTGGATGATTTACCAGAGGAAATCCAAAAGTTGCTGAAAGAGTTTGCTGATATAGTAGTGGATGAAATACCTTGTTCATTGCCACTGATCAGAAGTATACGTCATCACATCGATCTTATACCTGGAGCTAGTTTACTGAACAAAGAAGCATATAGATT
The DNA here is from genome assembly GCA_032191745.1 of Picea mariana. Classification (NCBI taxonomy): domain Eukaryota; kingdom Viridiplantae; phylum Streptophyta; class Pinopsida; order Pinales; family Pinaceae; genus Picea; species Picea mariana. Next base: position 259,616 of record JASDQU010240670.1, read on the forward strand.
GACGCTGCAGGAGAATAAAGAAGTCAAGAGTCAGGTCCAGGATTTAATGGATAAAGGATTGGTTAGAGAGAGCTTGAGTCCATGTGTTGTTCCAACAATGCTCAGCCCAAAGAAAGATGGAGGCTAGAGGATGTGCACAAACTTGAGGGAAATCAACAAGATTACCATCAGATATAGATTTCCATTACCAAGGATGGATGATTTGATGGATTTCTTGAGTGGAGCAAAGTTTTTTTCAAATATTGATTTGAAAAGCAGATATCATCAAATTCGTATGAGAGAAGCTGATGAATGGAAAAAAACATTCAAGATGAATGAAGGGTTGTATGAATGGCTTGTTATGCCGTTTGGCTTAACAAATGCACCCAATACTTTCATGAGATTGATGAATGAAGTCTTGAAAGATTTTATCAGGAAGTTCGTCATCGTATATCTTGACGATATATTAATTTTCAGCAAAACAGAAGCAGAACACTTGAATCATTTAGCTACAGTGATGAGGAGATTGAAGCAAGAGAAATTGCTGATAAATGTGAAGAAATCAACATTTATGAGGACATAACTCATTTATTTGGGTTTTTTTATCTCTGCAGATGAGCTGAAAATGGATCCGGATAAGGTAGAGGTGATTAAGAATTGGCCATCGCCAGAAAGTATGTTTGAAGTTCAAAGCTTCCATGGATTAGCTAGTTTCTACAAAAAATTAATCAAAAATTTTAGTGGGATTAGCGCACCGATGATGGACACAGTGAAGAAAAGACACAAATCTTTTCATTGGACAGAGGAAGCAGAGAAACATTTCAACCTGCTGAAGAGGAAGATTACTGAACAACCAATTCTGGTGTTGCTAGATTTTAATAAGACATTTCAGGTCAAGTGTGACGCTAGTGGATTTGCAATTGGAGTGGTATTGAGCTAAGATGACAGGTCGGTCACATACTTCAGTGAAAAATTGAATGAATCAAAGATTAAATATTCAACATATGACAAAGAATTTTATGCATTCATACAAGCGCTGAAGAAATGGAGGCATTATTTGGTTCCTAAAGAGTTTGTTTTGTACATCGATAATCATGCTTTACAATTCGTGACTCAATAGGAGAATTTGAACCAAAGACATGTTAAATGGGTTGAATACATGCATAATTTTACTTTTGTAATTAAACATATTTATGGAACTGCTAACAAAGTTGTTGATGCTTTGAGAAGGAAATGTTTGCTTATGCAGGAATTTAGAGTAAAAACTTTGGGTTTTGATAATCTCAAAGAAATGTACAGAGATGATCCAGATTTTAAAGAGGCATATGAGGCATCCAAGAATCCAATTCTCAGGGATAGAAGCCAGTGGACCGAATATATGATCCAGGATGGATTATTATTCAGGGGCAATCAATTATGTATTCCAAAATGCTCCATGAGGGAAAATATGCTGAAAGAAAAACACAGTGGAGGATTGGCCAGACATTTCGGTCATGAAAAAACATTCTCGAAACTGAATGGCTCATATTTTTGGCCAGGAATGAGGACAGATGTAAAAAAAATTGTGGACAGATGTAGAATTTGTAAGCACACAAAAGAAAAAAGGAAAAACATAGGGTTATACCAACCATTACCCATACCAGAGAGGCCATGGGATGCAGTGAGCATGGATTTTATATTGGGGCTGCCTAGAACACAAAGAGGATTTGATTCAATCTTTGTGGTGGTAGATAGAATTTCAAAGATGGCACATTTTATACCATGCCAGAAAACCAGTGATGCAACTCATATTGTGAACCTGTTTTTCAAAGAAGTCATCAGACTTCACGGCTTGCCAAGAAGTATAGTTTCAGATTGAGATACCAAGTTCGTTGGACATTTCTGGAGGACTTTATGGAAGAAGTTGGGGACAAATTTTTCATTTAGCTCAGCATATCATCCTTAGACAGATGGGCAAAAAAAATTTGTAAACAAAATCTTGGGAGATTTGCTGAGGAGCCTAGTGACTGAACACCACAGTCAGTGGGATCACATTCTGCCACATTCGGAATTTGCTTATAATGATTCTATCAATAGAAGCATAGGGTAGAGTCCATTCCAAATTGTATATGGAATGCAGCCAAGGGGAGTTTCTAAATTAAAAGATATGGAATAGAATGAATTCAGAAGTGCTAGTGCAGAGGATTTTGCAGAAGCAATGAAGGAGCTTCACAGCCGAGTTAAGGAACGATTGCAGAATTCGAGCCAAGAATATAAATGTAGAGCAGATCAACACAGGCGGGAACTTCCGTTTGAAGTTGGTGATCTAATTCTTACACATCTGAGGAAAGAAAGGTTCCCAAGGGGAAGATATAACAAACTGAAAATGAAGAAGATTGGACCATGCAAGATTGTAAATAAATTTGGGGCAAATGCATATGAGATCGAATTACCCGATGGGATCGGAATTTCACCGATATTCAACATTTAAGATTTGTACCCTTACAGAGCTAAAGAAGTAGGAGCAGACAGTGAAAAGATAGAGTTTCAATGGACCAAACAAATGCCTGTAGCTAAAAAACCACAAATGAAAAGTATACTTGACAAGAGAATCAGCAAGAGAACCAGGAGAAAAGAGTATTTTGAATACTTGGTCAAATGGAAGGGACATCCAGTTGAAGATACCAGTTGGAAGAATGAAGCAAAAATTCAGAAGCATGGATAGACCGTGCAAGAACTCATGAACAAGAGTCCATGAAAATTTTCAAGCGAGGGAGTATGATGTAGGAGCATCGTAAGCAGTCAAGCGAGCGTGGAGGTGAAAGACAGTTGGAAAGTGCAACACGCATTTTCTCACGTTTTGAGATATTTTTGAAAACATTAAATGTAATGGTTAAAAGGAGGCGTAATAGCATATTGTAAACAGATTATGAGCAATTTCTCTCATCTATAAAAAGTTAAGGCATTTATGCATAGTTAATGAAAGTAGGTAGATTTAAATTCCAGATTAGACAGTTTTAGGAATAGGAGGGAAAACGACTATAGACACCCTCATCTTTGTATCATTGTATCAATCAGAATTATATGACATAAGCACATTAGCATAGAGAAGAGAAGAGTTGTAGAGAAGAACCCATGTACAGAAGTTCTGAATTAATATATGAAGATTTGATTCAGATTCATGGTGTTATGATGCTTTCTGTGTATACATGATAATTGATCTGCTTATGGTTGTTTTATTCTCTCTTTCATGCATTTGTTTTTATTCTATGTATGTATGATTTCATGTTAAGTGTTTGAAGTCTGAGAGAGAGAGAGAGAGAATGAGTTTCAATTGTTTCTCATCCTGAGTGAGAAGTTCCTGCAAGGAGTGTAGTGAAATGTCCACAAGGAGTGTGTTGACGAAGGCTCAGAGTTTATCTCTGAAAGCTCAGGAGGGATACCGTTGTTCTCATTTCAACAAAAGTGCAAGACAAGCACAAAAGCCATGCAAGGTGTGCGTAGGCTGGTTGAGACCTTATAATGTATCAACTAAGGTTGAGATATTGTAGGGTTGTTGTTGAAGAAGGTGCACAGAATCAAGAGTTCAAATACGTAGAAGTATTTGAAGGATTGTCACAAGGAGTGCATGCAGGATGTTCTTTTGTGATTTGAAGTTGTCAGAGAAAATCTCAGAAGGGTTAACGACTTTGAAGTGTTAAAAGGGGGAAGTTGAATTCATTTCGCAGGATTTGAGTTTCAGTATAAGAACACTGGTTCATTTCAAAGGAGTTGTCAAGGAAGAAATCAAGTGATCGGAATTCTCCGAGGAGAACTCCCGAAATCATGAGAACTGTAAGATCCAGAGAAGTTACAAGGTGGATAAGGAGGGACGAATCCATCACTCTGGTAACAKGAGTCAACATGGACCGTTGATCGTGATTTTCTGGAGCGTCATATTATTTCAAGAATTCAGGATTTGTGAGTCCGGAGTGTAATCCAAAACCCTTGGTCACTCTAAATCCTGAATTGAGAAAAGAATAGCCTAGGACGAATTTTGGAATTTYGGGAATCAGAATTTCGGCATTCCTGTTGGCAATGAGTAGAGTGCTCCACATCAGAAGCTCTGAAATTGTGAAACGTGAAATACTTTTGGAGGAGCATTTCAGCATTTCGACATTTCGGGATCCAGGATCTCGAGGAGATAGTGATTTGGAATCGAGAGTTTCGAACTCCCGATTCACGAAATCCCTTGGAAAATAAAATCATTTCGGCATTTCGGGATTCGGAATGCCAGAATTCCTGACAACAAGGAGCTTGGGCCCTTGCATTTATAATTTTGAAGTTGCGAGATCCGGGATATTGTGAAGTGGTATTTCAGCATTTCGGGAATCAAGATTTTGGCATTCCCATTGACAAGAATTGGGGCTCTTCACATGAGAACCCCTGAAATTATGAAACACGAAATAGTGTGAAGTGGCGTTTCGGCAATTTGGTGTTTCGGGGTTTGGGAAACCGAGAGGACAGTGTTTTGGGATTGAGAGTCTTGGACTCCCAGTAACCAAAAGTCTGAAATCACGTGGACCATTGGATCGAAGGGAGGCTTATAGCCATTGATCCCATTGGAGATATCATTTTGGTGTTTCAGGGTTTGTGAAGGTTAGAGAGCCAGAAGCCTTACATAAGGACTCGCGAAGTTCGAAACCCTGAAAAGGTGAAAAGTTCTGCTAGAAGCCAGTCTTTTGCTGAACGTTTCGGGTTTCGGCATTTCAACAGTTGCGAAGACAAGAGGTTAGGATTCCTTGTTCCAGAACTCCTGAAGTCACGAAACGCAATACAACTATGTAGGAGGACACAACCAAGCATTTTAGGAAAATTGACATTTTAGGTTTCGGAAGGTGGAAAGGTCGAGAACTTCGACAACAGGATTCACGAAATCGTGAAACCCAAAATCTCGAAAAGGAAAGTCCCGATAAGGAGAAAAGGCCACGATCATTTCATTGTGATCAGGGGAGTTGAGTGGTGCTTTGTGTTGGTTCACATGGGGCATACTCATAAGGACCTGTGGAAAAATAATGTTGTTGTGTGTGTGTATAGGATTCCTTGTGGAGGAACCTAAGAGTCAATCAGACTCAAGAGGGTAGATTTAGAACGATCCTGAGCGGACCTCGATTTTGAGTATTGGGGGTCTGCGTCACGCAGTACAGGAGAGACTAAGTAAAATGATGACCATGGAGGAATATTGGATCCTAGCAGGGTGCCACCAACAAGTTCAGAAATAAAGAGACAAATCTTGGCATGACAGACACATCAAGAAGAAAATATTCAAGGAAGGATATTTAGTATTGATGTATGACAACAAATCCATTCAACATTCAGGAAAACTCATAATGCACTGCTTAGGACCGTACGAAGTAAAAAATTTCATAGATGGGAGTTTTGTACAGTTGAAAGCATTAGCAGGCACAGAGCTCAGAGGGATGATCAACGGAATCCATACAAGGACAGTCGACCACCCACAACTTGAAAAGTCATCACGCAGTAAAAAAAAAAGAAGAACACAAGATATTAAATGGTACCAATAGAGGTATAATGCGCCAAAAGGAGAAGGAGCATGCACACTTAGGAATAAAAAATCGGCGAGGACAAGACCAATGTCCAGGTCAAAATAGAAACAAGCGGGAAAAGCAACGACAACAAAAGCAATATGAAATGACGAAGGCATGTAGAATTGAATGTCGGAAAGGACTGACTGGATGCTGCATTAATCATGCCAACTGGGGATGGTGGAGGAGACTAATGGAAAGTATGAAGGAACTAGAGGTTCATTGAATCTGTAATAAAGGTAACATCTTCAACAAGTTTCAAATGATTCCCATATAAAGAACAGACGTGGGAGAAAACAATTTATTGCGAGACTGGAAAATACAAAGAGCGAGAGAGGATACGGAGCACAGAGAAAAGTTCACAGAAGTTGCAAAATCTATGGAGCTCGACGAATGACTAGATTTTCCACCATGGCACCAGCAAAACAAGAAGAGTCAAGCTAGACTACCCGACACTCCATATTCAGAACCAGGTCACAGGTACAATCGTAGGAAAGAGAACAACAACCACCAGAGATCGTCAATGTCGACAAAATCCCATCACCAAATACAACGCTGATGAACCCCGCAACCGTGGTATAAGAAACCCAACAACCAACATCTGAGGGCATGAATGTGGATATCTCAGTAGAATAATAGGATCAACAGAACTAGGGAACATGAACCTTGAAGGAGGCGCAACTAGAGAACCCTGAAGGAGCTTCGAGAGTCAATGGGACGGATACAAATCAGGAAACATCATTCGAGCCAGACGAATCTCAAACAAGCATGTCAGACCAACCACATCAAGGAAAAGTGGAAGATGTCATGGGCTGGCCAGAATGGTATGTTTAAGTACAACCAATGGAGGCTGGAACCTTGAGCCAACCACTAGCAAAAAAGGACGAGCAACAGGTACCTAGGTCACCACATAAGAAACCCATCACATTCATTATTTTGCTGCGTATACCAGATGGGGTATGGGTGAAATCGGACTTGCTAGGTTTTGTGGAGAAGATAAAATACTCGGAACACAATGTAACGAACACGAAAAACTTCCTGGAGTTTGCAAACAAATTCTACCTGCAGACTATGGGTATGGATGCATTTGGGAAACTGATTAATCAACCACTCTAGTGGGAAGAAGGATTGGAAAAAACAAGGATTTTAGGTCTTCTAGATCTACCACACTTTGGCAGAGGACAGTACACAAGAAGTTGCATCAAACAATTGATGGCAGTCACACATGGCGGGGATATATGGTTGGAAAATCTCATCTCGATAGACGTAGAGCTCATTGCACACATTATACGGTTGTCATCCCAGGGAATGGATCCCGTGCAGTTTCTCAATGAAAAAACAAAGGATGATTCACTCACGGAATAGATGAAAAAGAAACACGACACTGAAAGGGGGACGTGAGGAATCATCATCAAATGGATCAGTGACACTACAACAAAAATGGGCACAAATATCATGGCCTGCAAGTTGCTAAGAAAATGCCACAAGGAGGAAGTCTCGACTAGGGTTGTCGTAGTTGCAGCTCAATGTACCAAGGGAACCAAAGTCAGTTGGGCCCCTTATCTTTTGAATCTGTTTATGGATGACTGTAAGGATGTGCAGGACCTGGGAACAAAATTTCATTATTCATGGCTACTCATACTGATAGACATCATGGGATGGAAGGAACCAAGTTACACATTTTTCGGCACCAAACCCAAGCCAAATCTTGGAGAGAGATATTTATCACTTGGTGTCACATCAGATGCTAAGAACATGAAGACGAACACAACTGTATTCGAAGGATACCTTCGCAACCTACAAGATACCATCACCAATCTATGGAGAATAACACCACAGACTATGGCATACTATCGAGACATAGCTAACTTCAAGGCCACTCGAAATGCGAGGTGGATCCAAGCGCGGTAGGACCCCAACAAGGAGTGGCTACAATTATGTTACTACATCATGGAAGGTGACATTGAAATGGTTATCAAAGATTGGGAAGACGACTAGAAGATTACAGTCCTCACCCAAGACATACCTACAAAGACAGTGGAAGAGGAGGCAAGGAAGGAAGAAACACAACCTCAAAAAGTCCCAGTGCCCAAGAAACAAAGAACAGGCCTGAACAAAACAAAGGAGACGAACGAAGGGACAACTAAGATGGGGACCCAGAAGGGAAATAATAATAATACGCAGTTGGCCCAAGTACAGTAGAAACAGGCTGAGGTAGAGCAGGGGACTACACCAAGCCCCAATCCACAAGAAACATGCTTGACTAAGAGGCCATCTACTCAGATGGGGGTGTGCGCAAGAAAATGAATGTGCAAAAAACACCTCCAGAATACATGATCATGGAGGACGATGCAGAAATAATAGCCCAAATGGTTCAGGATTGTATATCGGAGGATTTTGAGAATGTTGTAAACCACAGGGATAGAATTCAAGAGGATATGGTAGACATGCGATAGATCCTAAAGAAGATCGAGGAAGTGCATGAAACGGAAAACAACATAGGAACAGGGCCACAACCATCACAGACAGGAGAAGAATTTGAAGCAAGTGAGTGAGATAAAGTCCACACAATACCACAATCGAGTGCAACATTCCACATTACACCCAACATGTTGCGCATGGGTGAGATCATGGGGCAGACACCCTAAAGGACTTATCTCAACTCCAATTGGTATTTCCGTGGATACCATCCAAAGCTCTACACAAATTACAGGTTAGCATTACCCACGAAGTACCGTCTCGTGCATGCATAGACAGAGATGAATTACAATAGGAAAAGGATAAATGGGACACGTTGGAATTCATATATGAGCAGGCCAATCTCGAGACCCAAGAGGAGAGGGAGCTCTTGAATAGATTGGAAAAAAAAGTGGTTGGAAATTATGAGAAGATTCCAAAGACCGCACAGAGGGAAAAACTCACAAAAACAGAGAAGATTGCTCATATTGCGTAGGAAATCGATCAATATCATAAGGATATCGAGAATCTCCATGAGAATATCACACCCACCACTCCACCAGATGTAAGGGAGAAAAGGAAGAAGGAGGCAACAATGTAGCTACAGGAGAGAGAGTGACAGGTCAGTGCAGCAACTGACTTGTTCGATAATGCAACACTTTTGTGAATGAAGCTAGAAGAGGATCAACAAGTCCAGTAGTGGGACAAGGAATAATAAAGTATAAGAACAACTATCTAGGACCTTAAGAAGAGGTAGAAGACAATTCCCATAATGGAGCGCTTCAAAGGGCGCAGTATATGAAGAAACTACAGGTATAACTCACCACTACGCAAATGCAGAAAAAGGATCATCAGACTCAAACAAAACCACTTCAAGAGTGAGTGGAATAAATCATTACAAAGGCAAAGGAAGACAAGACATATATGGCACATACCTAGGTAGAGTGCGCAGGATTGATTAGTGACAATATTGCAGTCCATACAGTAGATGCATTCCAGGAGAAGAACATGCAGGCTCAAACACAAGCAACGAAGCTCAAGAAGAAGTTCTAGGTGATGGTGGCTTAGGACGAGCCACATGTCAGTGTTGGGGGCCTGTTGGAAGTAGGCCAAAGAAAAAATAAAGGCCATTTTGGGAAATAAGGCATGCACAAGGAAAGCGACAACTGGAAGGAAGAGCAACACACACACATGCATGGAAGACCTAATGAAATTAGGGTTAGGGTTTTTGCAATGTATTGTAACAGCTGGTGAGCCAGAGAAGTATAAAGGTAGATACTTAGGTCTCATAGAAAGGGGGAAGGGAGTTGATAGAGGGGAGACAGATGTGAAAAAGAAGATATGATGTGATAATTTGTTGTATGAACTAATTTTGTAAGTTGTTGAGAAGGAGAAGACTGAGGAGGGTAGATCTTGAGGGTTAGATCATAGATTGAGGGGCCTGGTGGGATCTACTTTGCCTCATAATAGATCTCAACCCACATAAGAAGATTTGTAAAGTGTGCGGTGTTGTAGTGTAAGAACTACGATAATAAAAGAGCTAAGAGCCATATCTTTGTGGACGTAGCACAGGAGGGGGTGAACCACAGTAAAACCTGTGTTATGTGATTGAATGCATGTGTTTCTTTGTTGTCTTATGTATTTATTGATATGATAAATGAATGAGTTTTAATATTTCCTTCATAATCATAATGACATTTTAATTCCCTAATAAGTTAGAATATAACTTTCAACATACAGTTCTCAGATTCTCCACTCAATCCTAGGCTGCAAACACATGAGTATTGCAGCCACCCATTAAGACTATCTCGGGTGAGACGACGCGATGCACCCTATGCGCTACATTTCCTTCTGGTTTACCAGGAGGGCCGATAGTTTTAGAGGCTTTGTTGGAACCCCAAACATACATGAACCCTGGGTCACTCAATATGAACTCAGACAAGATATATAATTAGCCAACAATGACACCTCACCTATGGAAGTTGGAATATAGTAGAAATCGTCAAGGTATGCAAATTATTTATGTACATAATATTATAAATCTTATGATTTGTTTTTCATTGAATTTTTTTCAGCATGGTACCTAGATATATTGATTAATTAGTGTTAATGTGATTTCATTTATGTTTCATGAATGTCATTAAGGCACAAATGGGATTCTATGAGGAATGAAAAGTTATCGCATACAATTCGATAGGCTTCCCTACTATGAGCACCTACAAATAGTTCATTTGTTTGATACAATGCATATCGGGAAAAATATAACATAATTCTTATGGAAAATCTTAGATGGAAGGACTAACAAAGAAAGAATTGAAAATATTTATAGTGACATCCAGGAAGCTAATCACACATTGAAAAGTGTGATTATTAATTCTATTGGTGATGGTCGAGAACAAAATATTAGTCTTCCATGGTTATTGAAAGAGAAAAAAATAAATTTTATAAAATAGGTCATTCATAAAATTAGGTTTCCGACAGGGTTTTCATCGAACATACAAAATATCTTAATGAAAAAAGGTGATTTTGGTGGGGTCAAAACACATGACTGACATATATTCATTAAGGTAATTATTAGGCATATTAACATATTGGTATACATCTTTTTAGTAATTTTTTTCTCTAATTTGGAAATAAATATTAATGATTTTCTTTTTGTTACAGTGTGGTCTACCTCTATCTCTCCCAGACAACTTTGATCACAACATAAAACAAGTTATATATGATCTTGGAAAATATATGAGGTAAGTAATGCATTTTTATATGGAAAATGTTTCTTCATTTCTTTGTAGAAAAAATTATTGACATATTTTTTTTTATCTGCAATTTTATATATGCCTTGATATTGTTCAAACCTGTTATTTTCTTGCACAATTTGTAGGTGGATTTCATCTAAAGAAATCCATAAAGAAGATATAAGGTATTTGAGGAGACAAATTCCCTGACTAATGTGTGAAATGCAGAAATATCTAGCTCCAACATTTTTCAATGCATAGTACAACTACCTCATACACCAAGTTGAGGAGATTGAATTATGTGCACCAGTACACACAAGGTCGATGTGGATGGTGGAGAGGAAGTTGAATTCATTAAAGGATTTTGTTAGACAAAGAGCATGTCTTAAGGGTTCTATGGTGGAGGGATATATGGTATGTCAATGTATGGTGTATATTATTCAACATCTTCCTAAATTAGTAGAAAATATGAATGTGCCTTGCATTTGGCATCTCAACTTCATCAACAAATTTGAAGGGGAGGTCCTATTGGAGAAAGGTAGAATGATAACCATGAAAGGTAATTAGATGTTGTAGATTTAATATATTATACATTTAATTTTTCAATTTTATATTATCATACTCATTCATTTATTTTTGTTCCATCAACTATATTAAACTTTTCCAATGATAACTAATTATTGATATTCAATTGTTATTTTCTCATATAGTTGGATGAGAGTGGGATGCTCTACATTTATGCATTGCAAACAATATTGATTGGATGGAGTATTAGATAGAACAATGTGAAGAATACTATAGTAGGTTATGATGCAGTCGCACCCTCAGGCATGTCCGCTCACAGGACCTCCTCTTTCCTCGGCCCAAAGAACTGAAAATCTCTTCTAATTCCCTATCGAGAATTTTCCACACCCACAACAATTCTCCAACAGATCTCCCTTAACGATCGGGAAATCGGACTTCACGATTTCACGAGTCTTG